>OW121794.1:8504423-8816923 GCA_933228885.1 Leistus spinibarbis | reverse complement strand
AAAAAATTTGTATTACATATTTACCGGATAATTAACCGATATTTTACCGTCAATGATATTTTTCTGGTAAATATTCAACACTGTATTTTAACCTAGCCTTGGTTCAAGTCACCGAAATATCCCAAAATGTTTGTTTCTGTATTCATAACACGAGAAATGGTTTCACCTGGAATAAGTTAGTTTTCATTCCGGTCACTACACTTGGTTTGGGGCTCAAGTGAAATGTGACCGGTGTCAACACAGGGTGTTTACGATTATGTATATGAATTTCATTCATGCATGATGCCTACCAACCTGGCTGTTATGAATTAAATAGCATAAGCTTTAATTAGAATACACATTTATGTATGCATACAGAAACGACACGCATCATTTAATTACAAGTTTCAAGGAAATCCCGCCATTGTTAAAATATTTATGCCTTCATGCAACGCTTATTAATGAATTTAGGTAAGCTGCCAGGGGCGAGGCACCGTTACGTACCACGTCAGTATTAAGACAAAACTTGTTATGAGTGTTGTACTGCGTCTTTTAAATTTGATTTCATTGCTTAAATACATTTAATATAACACTTTGCTAATTTCATCAAATATCAATTTTGCAACAGATTTTCTTGTAGGGATATTGTTTTTAGCTCGCCGTACATAATGTTCAGAAGAGCTATAGTGATTGGTCGTGTGTCTGTAACATAATCGGATAATAAAAAATATATATTGTTAGTATTTTCATTCATGAAAGTTTTTTCATATTATATAAATATTCAATTCTCTAGTATTATCTCAAAAGTCATTTAATATGGTCCAGCTCATATTCTTTACGTTACTCCGTAATTATACTTCATTACTATATCTGATACTTCGCCCCATCGTCCATATATTAATATTAATAACAATTCAACAGATTAGTCTAACTTCACACATTGATTCAATATATATTCATACACATATAGTAGAATACCCAATTATCAATATACGTAATAGATTAGCTATTAACCTCACCTCAAATAATAATAATATATATATATATATATATATATATATATATATATATATATATATATCTATCTATATATATATATATATATATATTTATATATATATATATATAAATATATATATATATATATATATATATATATATATATATATATATATATATATATATATATATCTATATATATATATATATATATATATATATATATATATATATATTTATATATATATATATATATATATATATATATATATATATATATATATATAGATATATATATATATATATATATATATATATATATATATATATAAATATATATATATATAGATATATATATATATATATATATATATATATATATATATATATATATAGTTAATAAGAACTAAGCTAAATATTTGGCTACAACGCTTTTCAATTCCCCTATATCCTTTTCGAGACTAGAATAATGTTTATATACCTAGATTATGTTATGTTGTAGATTGTAACTTGAGTTATATCAAAGCAACTGTTGCAATGCAACACGCACCAAACATGTATGTATACAGAAGTGCAAAATTGAATTCAGAGAGCAGACAAGTTAAGAATACTCTAACCACATGACAGCCTGATTCTTTAGAGTAGACATAAAAGTGCAATGCTAAATGGTTCTCGTAGAAATCTTGGAAAAGTAGGAACATGTATCAAATCCTTTAAAATAATAAAATTGAGATAACATCCTCTTCAAACTCAATTTTAACAAGCAAAGGTTCGGGCACCTATGCTTTCAGCTCGCCTTACAAAAAATGAATTGTAACTGCGAATAGCGTACTGCCCGTTGTAAGATAACAATCTCCCTTACCTCCATCCATTGGTATCGCATAATACTTTAAATTTACAAATAGTTATATATAATTATTATAGCCTTTGGGTTTACAACCTGAAATAATATCATAGTTATAAAATGTTTTACAATTTGCATATTCTATAATATCGACATGCCAAGAAAATGTTATAAATACCAAATGCAGAAAATCTTAATTCAGCATATTTTGTATACTTTTGGAAATTGATGCACAAAATTGCATACACGTGCATATTTAAATATTTATTTATATATATATTAATTTCTTTTATGTAGTAACAAGTCTTGTTTAATTAAATTATAGCAAATATTACGCAATTTGCATTTTGAGAAACCGCCCAGAATCGCATCGCCAAATCTGGGATTCCCTTATTTAAAATCAAACATTGGTACAAGCACCAGTACTTCCAGCTCGTTGTACCGGCGAGCAACAATCACATGAAATATTATAATAAACGAATACATTAATGTCGATCAACTAGGACTGTCCAAAAATATAATATATCACGAAATTTTTGGCTCGTCGTATGTAAGTACAAGGCAACTATAGTGTTTTTTCGTGTGTCTGTAATATGCTCGAATTAAAAAGAAAAAATTTTAACAAGAAGTTCTTTTATTTGTATCTGTACAGGTCCGCAGTTATAGGGCCCCAAAATTTGGAGTCCTCCTAAATACTGGGGATGAAGAAAAACTTATTGTTTATTTTGTTTATCAATATAAACATATAATTGATTGTAAAGATAATAACTCAGTAAATTTAAAAAAAACAATATTAGGTACGCATCTATGCCATTAGCTAGGCGTATTAACTATTTTACTTATTATGAAATCATATAAATATAACGTTTTGCATAAGTAATATTATTTTCTTAATCCTTTAATAAATATATTTTCTTTAATATTTCAGGTATTTGGATTATCATATTTAAATAAAAATTTCATTTATCGTTAAATAAATACCTGTTTCTAGGGTTAAATTATTTTAACTATAGTTTAATCATCCGAATTTCACGGTTTAACAAATATCATACATAAACTAGGTTTTATATTATTGCCTGAACATCAAAAATAAAAGTTAAACTCTAGTTGTAGTTAACCGAAGTTTAATCCTACAATGAGCAACTTAGCGATAAAAGGGTTTTATCCAAGTTAACTCAATCTGGAAACTCTGAAGGTTTACTCCGAGTTTCCTGTTAAAATTTCGAAAACATATCCTTGTATAAATTCTTATAAGAAAGTAAAATCTTCTTTCTCACGTATTATGAGCAAACCTATATTTGTGTAATTACATATAGCAAGTGCATATTACTTTGTTGTTGTGTTTTGTATTCATCAAAAAACTCTTGCTGTAATGGTTCATACACGAATTGTTACAATACATGTTATGATAGCTACAAAGCAAATTATAGTTAAGAACATTAATTATAAAGTATGATGTACTCGTGTATGGTAATTACACAAGCGGTATTCCGTATCAAATGTAAGTGCGGGTAAGTACAACCATCTATGGTTTGGGACTACTACTACCTTCTTAACGGTTATATTCAAAATTACATTTATAACGATTGTTGTGCTTAGTCCAAGTGGTTAGCATCGAGCACAGTTAGTACATCTAAAGCTGGTAGGTCACAACTATCAACTACTATTATCTCTATTTATTGTACCGCAGACTGTGCTATATATTTAATTTAATTATTGCTGGAAGTTAAAATCAAAGGTATGTTCAACTAAATTATGTTATATTCAGGCAAATAACTACCCTTTATTGTTTATACGATTTTGTAGAAACTCAATAATAGGTTTGTACGCTTTGCTACTAACGTCAACGGTTTAAGGAAGTAGAAGTATACATAAACTAATCTGTATTTATAATGATGCTTTATATTGTTTTATATTTGCCTTACGATATTTATGAAACAAAATTAATATGTTTTGTAATAAGGGAAACGTAAGTATAAAATAATAAATTATACTTTTTCCAAAGAACTTTTTAAACAATAAATGCTAGAAATATTAATATCCTCAACTTCTATATGAATCACATTTTCTTTAGTTTTCGACATATTGAAAATGCAACAGAAGTAAACAATTACTTCCGGTTAAGATAATGTTTTTAATAATAGGAGGGAACACCTGAACCATATATACCAGTCTTAAATGTAAACCCTCGCGGGACACATTATTTCTTACTCCCGATTAGTTCACAGGCTTGAAATTTAAACTAATATATCTCGAGTTTTATTGGCTCAAATTTAATATTTTTTTAAACTTTAACTGTGTAAATAATTTATAAATAGTAAGATATTTAATATTATTTTATAAAATATATATTATTTACAATATTTAAGTAAACATTTGTTTAAATTTTGAAAAAAAACCATTATTTATCAGATATGTATAACTTAAATTAAAGAAAAAAATGCTAAAAGAAATGTAACACCCTTATTAGTTAGTATAGGTTCCAAATTTTAAGAAAACAATGTTAATTGCATACTGACTAGAACATTCGTGCGCGCACGAAAGAGTTACGCATCCGAACATGCGTGGAGTTTGTACGCATAACTATCTTCTTTGTGTGCGTGAAATTTCACTCTGTGTCAATTATGTGTACAAAATGGCGGAAAATAACGCTGCTTTGACAAGCATACATAGTAAATGAGTTATAAATAATTTTGGGTTCAGGGCGACGAGACGAACACCTTTTGTAATCAAATATTTTTTGATCCGAAAATGCGCCCACGACCGATTGCTTTAACAATTTGGTATTTCACACAGCTAGCAAAACATTACTTATTATTCGATGTTAAAAAAACATTTTTTATTTAACAGAAAACACCTACTTTTTTATATGTCTAAAAAGATTTTATTTGCATTTTAATATTACTGGACAATTAATGTTTCTTTGTAATTTCTTTAAAGAATTAATATTTTCAGGAGCATAAGTTAAATAATAAATGAACATGGGGTAAATTAAGAAATTTCTATATAAAATAAAAAATTAAATCGTAAAAATGAATATAAGACGGTATATAATACCTTCAAATACTATAACAATTTATAAACCCTATTTTTGCACTAAAATTTTTAAAGATTAACTTATTATAAATAACTTATTCAATGTCTTTTCATACGATAGTGCGCAGCACACTAGGCGAATTTTAGCCAACTCTCAACAATGAGCACGTATAACTACGAAACAAATAAGTTATGGTAATTATTTTACTGTATAATGGTACCCTCTACCTATCTAGTTTCCCACCCCTCAATTCTGAAATGACTTGCAAAGTCTGTCTTAGAATGGCAAGCAAAAAAATAATTCACCCAGTGTGCAGTCTGAGGTGTAAAGCAAAAATAACAGTATGCCAACACAGGAAAGTGACATCATCTTCAGTGAGGTTACTAACCGCTATGTTAGTTATAACAATAGTGTTGCACATTGATATGTCAGCAGTTAGACAGACTATATAAAAACCTTTGTGGGCAACAATAGCAGTTGTTCCACCGGACTGTACCACCAAGTAAGTTAATATCTGTCAATATAACCACTTATTTATTGTTACGCAGTACTTGTCCATTGTCTACCCATATAACTTATATATATATAAAAATAAATATATAAAAAGTAAATTGTCAGGCTCATCTGAGCGCATGACGGAGTAACTAATGTCGTTGGTGCATAAAACCTGTTATGCTTCTATGAAGAAGAGCTCCAGTAGAAACCGCCACGCTCCGTTCTACTGGCGGAATGAAGAGATCGTCGAACTCCGGAGACTGTGCCACCACATCCGGAGGCAGGCATAGGGCGCACATAGGCAAGAATCCCACAATGCCCAGAAGCAGCGGCATGCTGAGGCACGCGGTTCTCTCAAAAGAGCCATCAAGAAGAGCAAGGACCGCATGGGGAATACCATCCGATTCTATTAAATTTATTTTTGCTTCGTCTGACCATAGAAATCTTTCTCATTGATTTATATTACAGTCCTTGTAATTCATTGCGAACTATATTCGGGCTTGTACATATTTTTGCTTAGTAGAGGTTTCTTCCGTGAAACTCTTCTCTTCTGTACAACTTAGCCTCGTTTAGACGTTTTAGAATGGTTCTGTTACTTCCTTCTGAAACAAACCATTGTTCCTGGATAGGACTTGCAATGAGATATGGGTTCTATTTTGAAATACGTACGATCCGTGCATCAGTTCGTTGTGAAGTATAGCGTGGTCAATTATTTCTAGATTTATTAAAAATAAGACCATTCTTCCTCTCGCAATTAATTATGATTCATTGTATTCCTGGATCGCATCTATTGTTTTATCCTATCTTTACTTTAATAACGAAGATTTACAGCACTTCATATTCACATATACTTCACATTATAAAGTGCAAATCAATACTTAATACTATTTCAGCTTGCGTTTCTAATTACGTGTCTGAACATGACAAGTAAATAGTATTTTGTCGCTGTCTAGGAAATAAATTACTCATTAAACAGGAATTGAAAGTGATTGGTAAGTTGATAAAGTAAACAAGTTTTATTTCATGTGATAGCTTCCATCCCTTTAGCATTTATATTTAAAAAACATAAAAACATATATACTGTAGTGAGTAGTGTCGGGAATAAGAGCACTTCGGTTATTTCATCCTTCGTAGATAGATGTCGTGTGAGTTGAATTTGGTATCAGAGACGATATGACAGATAAAAGTGCTGATGGAATTTTTATCGGAGTAATCGTTTTGTACTCGATGAGATGTCAGCGGCATACGGTAGACTAACATATAAAAATGCCATATTTATTATTGTGCGTTGACGTAAAGATAAAGGTGCACAAAATTTCCCACATAAATTTTCATCGGAACACTTCCATTTTAGAATATCCGTGTGCTGGTAATATTTTCTTTATAGTCAGCACGCAACTTTTACTATGCAATATATATTTTTTTAAATATAAATTGTTGAGTTAGGAATTTGGCCAATGTGTTATAAAAGGAGATATAATAATAAATTTATTTTTATATACTTGAAACAATATAAAATTTTATCAATATACGGATTAATACACCATATTAAAGGCAGATCCAGCCTTATTATCATAGAATATTTTAAATGTTTCATCTAAAGTCATGTTTTTTACTATCTCATAAGCTGTGATAAGTCTTGTAATAATGAAAACTTTCGAACTTGAGATTTTAACAGATATACACATATAATATATATATATATCTATATATATATATATATATATATATATATATATATATATATATATATAAATATATATATATATATATATATATATATATATATATATATATATATATATATTATATACAAATATATTAGTATTTATTTATATATATACTTATATAAATATATATATATATATATATATATATATATATATATAAATAAATAATAATATATTTGTATATAATATATATATATATAGAATATGTTAGATGTTAACACATGGACATCCGTTTTAACTTATATTTGAGTATACATTAGAAGTTATATATATATATATATATATATATATATATATATATATATATATATATATATATTTATATATATATATATATGTATATATATATATATATATATTTATATATATATATATATATATATATATATATATATATATATATATAAATAAATAATAATATATTTGTATATATATATATATATATATATATATATATATATATATATATATATATATATATATATATATATATATATATATATATAACTTTTAATGTATACTCAAATATAAGTTAAAACGGATGTCCAAGTGTTAACATATCTAACATATTCTATGTATATGAAAGTATTTATTTTCATATTATGGACCTTATTTGGATCTTCATAAAATATCTTGTGCTGTGTGGGAGGGCATATTCAAGTTTTTAGTTTGAAGTTTAACAATTTTACGTTCTACTTTTTTGGCTCTAGAGTGTTCACATACAGACACACAGACATCATTTCGAAAATAGTCACATTCGATTCAGGGATGGTGAAAATATGTATAGCTGTTGAAATCTTGAGTTCTATTTTTTTGGTGATCACTATACTTACTTATTACTTCGAAATTTAAAGTGAAAGCAAACGTGATTTTGCAGTTATTAATTATTTTAATATACATTAGACGCTCGATACCGTGTTCACCCAAACGGGTTGTTCCCGTTAACGAGAGGCTAATTTGATGCTTAAAACAGAATGATCCTATCGTACAAATTATTTGTTAAGCATATACATATTTTTTCATAAATTTGTCACACTTGCACCTTTTTTTAACTAATTATAAGCACATTATTTTACTCTTGAATTACAAGCGCCTATTTCAAATAGTGTCAAGCACGTTGGTCTTTTCGGAGGCATCATGGAATTTCGTTCGAATTCAAACTTTTTCTCACACAGTCGGATATGAATTGTATTCAATATATCAGGGTTGGCCAACTTGTTTGTTATTAATATCGACTTTAAACAAAGAGTCGCGATCTACCTTCGAAAATTTTCGTTTGACGGTGAGAGGAGAGATATGAACACTATGCAGTAAGATGGTCGTCCGATAACTAAAATCGATCGACTAAAAAATTTTCCTGATCGACGATCAATCGATTGGTTGGCCATCCTTGTAAAATACAATAAACACAGAAATGTGTCCGTAAACTTGCGCATTTTAAATCTAATATTTTGTACAGGTCCAGAGTTATAAGGCCCCAAAATTTGGAGCGCTCCTAAATACTGCCTTTAGTCGAATTTTTTTTTAAATATTTACTAAAAATTCTAAGATATTTTATGTTCACAAAGATTATACAAATTGTGAGGGGCTATAAGAAAATCGAAATAAAAAATTATAATTTTCTGTTTATCATATCAAAATATATTCAATAAAATTTAAAATATTATACCTGAAGGTAAAAATTATTTGATAAAAATTATATTAAAATTTTAATTGATGTTGTTTGATTGATTGTTAGATGATTGCAACAATAAATTTTATCCTCTAACAATTGCTATAGTTTTCATTATTATATTTCATTTGATTCTTGCTGTAAGCGCACAAAATTTGTGAAAGATTTTAATCTTTTAACTTTAACCGGTTCACGTTTTCTTAAACTCGTTGCGTTTACGAGATATGCAAAAAAAAACACAAGCAAATGAGAAAGTTCAGCGCTACCGGCCTATCGGTCACCTCGCTGAACCAGCAATGATTTTTCTAGCAAGTCATATGTGAATAAATCCGGTAGGTCCAAAAAATGAAAAGATTTCATTGTTAAAATAGTTTTTTTTTTTATCATAGAATCATAAAAATAAGAAAATTCGAATTACGGTAGGGTTGGCCACATAGGTGTTGCTCACAGTAAAGAATGTTCAGTGATTGTATTAATTTTCACATAGACGCGGTGATTTTCATAAGAACGTTGTATACCGTGCATAGGAAAAATCTTTATAATGGCACCATCATAAGCCTCATTGATTATCATAATGGGAGCATGATAGATGGATCAAAGGTAGAGAACGATTATATATAATTCTGTTTTGAATGGCTTAATGTCTACAACATTAGCGTAATATGTATTGTTACTGAAGATGTTATGCGGTTTGTAGTTAGAGGCAGTTCTATGATGTCATTTACAGTACCGGCTACCCATGTTTGGTCAACTATGCCCTCCAGTACGTTTGCTGGAAAGCACAAACTAAGCGACATAACTTGTCATTTTCAAGTTCGGGCTGGTTTGATGTTTAGAACTCATGGTCTCAACCATATAAAATATGTAATGCAATTATTTTATTGGCGCGACATGACGAGCAAATAAAAATACAATATTAAATAAACTTAATAGTTATCTCTAAAATTTATTCCCAATTTTCTTAGAGAACCGGTAAATAACAAACGTAAACAAGAATATAGTACAACTAGTTAATTATATAGGCATAAACTATTTGCAAAATTAAATAACTTGCTGATATACATTTCTCGAATACATAAATTTCCTTAACAAATAGTTTATGGTTCGCTTCCACGAATTCCATATACTTAGATGTTCGTAAAACTAGTAGTCTTACGAGCGACTATCTTTGTGCCCTATAATTCTTTGAAGTTACCAAAACAATTTTAACAAAATTTGCTACACACACTCTTAGGAATCATGTTTTATTTCGCTAATACCTTATATTCAATTAGATTAGTACTGTCGCGCTCTATTTAAGGAGTATAGTCACTTCAAACTTTTTGAATTATTTTTTCCAATAAAATTGTGTAACATGCAGAGAATGTAAAAAAATTGTTTAAAATTATCTATCGACGAAATTTGCAACATGATAACTTGCCGCCTGGTAATGATTCGTGGTGTACGTAGCAAATATCAAAACCACAAAATTGTGTTGATTGATCCGAGGAATCCTTAAAAGATAAGACAAAACCGGAGAGGATGGTGCTTAAATCGGCTAAATAGGCACCTCTGCCTCTGAAAACGAAAATATACTTTTGAAAGGTCAATTATATGGAACAGACATTGCAGATTAACGAAGTGTAAAATAAATTACACTTATTCGCTTACTACAATTTTTAACGTGATTATCTCGAAACCATGTTATTAAAATTCGGCGATAACAGAACTCATTCAATATTCTACGGATCGATTTGCAATTTTATCTCTATATTCCTTGGTAGTATATCTATACGATGAAGTAGAATTTTAACAATATCTTGAAAATTGTTGATTTTGTAAGGAATTTTTCCCGAATTTTTCACTGGAAAATACCTTAATCGAGTGTGACTATTTTCGGAGGGACGTCTGCCGAAACTGTCAAACCTAAAATTGTGAAACTTCAATCCTTAGACTTGTATATGGTCTAGATGTGCACCTATTTCTAAGAAGAATATAAAATCCGTAAATATATGTTTTCTCGATGCAATTTTTGTTCTATCTGCAATATATCTAGAACGGCTGCACTTATGGCAAAAATAGGTATGTATATATTGAAAGTTATTGATATTTCGCACATATTTTGTTTAAATAGATTCTTAAAAAATATACCAGTTACGAGAAAACCGCCATGGAAAATCTGAAAATTCTTATTTATATTTTTATAGAAATGCATTTGTGATAGTTATCGTATTAAATTTGCCTGAAAAAAATTTACAGATAAACAAAATATAAATAATACATGTCAATTTGCGTTTGAGAAAATGAATTTTAAAGAATCAACATCTATGTGTCATATTGCAGAAGCAGTATTTTATAACCTAAAATAATAAGGTAATTGGCACAATTTAAGGGTATTACTGTGGAGTATAGCCATTTTTGACAGTTTGCTTGGAATATATATTTCTAATGAAAACTATGTCAAAGAAAGTTCTGTGTTCGCCACAACAGAGTTTTTATAAATTATTCATTGGGCGAAAGATACACAATAACAGCAAAATGCTTATAACAAATACTTATATCATAATCGACATTGAGAAATATATCAAAGCTAAACTTGAAAAAATATATCGTGACTTGGATTTTGCTAGACATTTTGGGATGGCAAAATCAACGGTCTGTACTATTTATAGAAATAAAGAGACAATTAAGGAAGCCGATGTTGCAAGAGGATTGGCAGTTATTACTAAATAAATATCACAGAAGATTGAAGACATTGAGAGTTTACTGCTTATTTAGAGAAATTACAATATGCTATGACCTGCTAAAAATATATGCTAGAACGAGTGGTGTTTCTGATGATTTCATAGTGTGAAGAGAAACCTGCATGAAATCAACTTATCACTGAATGGATAATGACCTGCTCACCCTTCTGGTTTGGCAAACGAGTTACATTTTTTACAATAAATTCTTGCCTCCTAACCCAACTCTTCATAGAACAGCAGGTCATTTCGAATTTTAAGGATGTTTTGTGAAAACCTCTGACAATGAATTAACACCCAGACAGTATTGGATACACCTTTTTAATATTCCATATTGATGAATTCTCGTTAACAAAGCCTGGTAACAAGTGACTACAGGAACAAGTATTTGGTCTGGTGAAAATTGAGGGCAGGATGAGTTGCAGCTTTGACAATGAAGATTCTGCTTTTAACGTTAATGATGCCTCGAAGTAAATCCATGGGCGGTTGGGGGTTGACAATGAAGATGTGGAGGAGTTACTAGTGAACCACAAAGATGAACTCAGCTCGGAAGAACTGGAACATCTACAGAAGTAGCTATAAATGACGGTTGTGAAGTAAATATTTTCAGATGATGAGGAAGGATGTGTGGAAGTTTATACATCATTGATTCCTGAAATTCATGCAAATTAGTGAGTTGTAAAATTTATTGTATCATTCCGATTAATCACTAGTAATCCTCAGAGAAAATATTTCAATGATATTGCTATGTGTCACATTAGAAACATTTTAAAACGTAGATAAAAACCAATCATCATGGACAATTTTTTAGTAAGACAAAACTCAATAAGTCTGATGTGGTACCAAGAGATAGAAAATGAATTACTTTCCAAGCAATATGATTTAACTTCCTCAACACCTTCTACTTACGCTATCAATTCTCCATCAGGTATGGAAACACTAAATTAAGTTTTCATCTATAGTGTTGGGTTTATCTTCTTTTTGAAATTAAATGGTACCCATTGAATTTATGTTACAAACTTGTGCACAATGTACTGTTGTATATATATATACATACACATATATATATATATATATATATATATATATATATATATATATATATATATATATACATATATACATATATATATATATATATATATATATATATATATATATATATATATATATATATATATATATACATATATATATATATATATATATATATATATATATATATATATATATATATATATATATTAGGGGGACTATGAAAAAAGAATTCCATTTCATTTTTGGGCACTTGATTTCCTCTCTTCCATTACATCTAAAAATGATGTACAGAAATATTCAGCCAAAAATATGAAGCTTTACAACTCGCACATTCACCCTGGTTAAACATGCCAAACTTTCCTGAGGTGCAAGTCTGCGAGAACCGCAATTTCTACCTATGGGGTGCGTGAATTTTTTTCTTTATATTTTTCTGCTCTGTATTTATCTTTCTTTTGTGTGATCACAGGTACAGTACAGGTAACCAGTAAAGCCGTGAGTGAGTGGAGAAACCTGTGGTTTGTCAAGACTGGTTCCAGGACGTTCTGTGGCCTCACAGGACTGGTGCCCAATTAATTACATATTCCTGGACTAGCACGTTGCCGAACACCGTGCACATTTCTCCTACGGGCTAACTTGAGTATCTATTTATTCTATTTCTTTTTATTTACACTTCTTTTTTTTTCTATAGAATTTCGATACAATATACTATATTGTAGATATTTTATGGTTCTAGGAAACAATTCTTGTAAATTTTGTTATATATTTCTGTATTTATTTAACAATGCTACACCCACAAGTGTAGCCTCGTATTAAATATACAATAATATAATGGTTATAAACAAGTAAAACGGCAAGAAGAATAAATTGAGTATTAACGAAATATGTTCACTAAAAGTAATATCTCACAACTGGATATGAGTTTGACATATTTATAATGAACACCTTGACTGTATAGGAAAACTTAAAAAGAGCATTGCAATTTAACCCGTTTATATACTTTGCGGAGTTGTCGCAATCTTCTCTTATCTCTTCTATATTTCAAATAGCTAGATTAAACAGGGATGAAAGTGTCACAAAGTACTTGCAATAAATTCACAGCATCGATGGAAGGATATTCGAATGCCTTTTCATGCCAATTCAAGCTAAAATATACTTATTTATTCGTGAGCAGTGAACTGTGGATCGCAACTGCGAAAATAAGTGTGTTGGTTATTGATTTACATAGTAAGATATGGAATAAATAACGTTGGTACGTTGCATGATTCTATCGGCAGCCTAGGATGAAATTGTATCTCTACCATTCAAGCAATTGAAATGGGGTACTTTTATCTTATCGTATTATCGTTGGCTAAGTATATACTAAAATCGCTATATGAATATTGATTATTGGTAATTTTCTAGTATGAAGATACAATATTATATCAAAACGATTATGACATTGTAATTTTTAGCTCGTTGTGCGGTAGTTCGTTCGTGTATCTATGAATATCGGATTCACATTGAAATTCGTTTCACACCTTCCTTATCCTGAAAATGTATGAAACTCATATATTTGTCGGTCGCTCATTTGTATCACCAACTTTTGTAGCTAAGTCTCTTTTGAAGATGCTAGCCCAATTTCAACGATATTTCGTATGCGCTGGCGTTCCTAATGTATTAAATAACTCAATAGACCTTAAACAGCTGGAGTTGTTTTCAGTCTACTGTTCACTATCTATATAATATAATATTGCTTATTCTGTTTTAATCTCATACTACAATTGTCCTGAAACAAAATTAATTGGTGTGGTAACTAGCAAAACGTAAATGTAACATGACTAATTTCAAAGACAGTTTTAACAAATAGTAAACTTTATTTTTCTTTTTACTTATATTAGAAAATACCTACCATTTTCAAAAAAATGAAATAGTAGCAAAGCAATCCAGTACATCTGTTGAAATATCTATTTTCAAAAATAGGAAGATTTATCCAAGGTTATAGAAATCGATATTCATAATCATATTTAAATGATCAATGGTATTAGCTGCAGAACGTGTGTCTGTATGTGAACGAAAATAGTCGAAATTAATTCAAGGACCATCAAAACGGATATTTCCATTAAGATTTTAAAGTTTAATTTTTTTCAATACTTTGTTTTACACATAACGCAGAAGAAAGAAATTATTATTAAAATGAAAATCAGATATTTAATACAAAAATCCCTTTCATCAAATTTGTACACATGTTTGAATTTTCTATAGGAATCTGTGCCATTTTTTGATATGATATATTTTTTGTGTGAAAGACACTTGTATCGTGATTCAGTTTCAATCTAATGTTCTTTAGTATTAAATAGAATATATATTTCTTGAATTAAGTTTTATATTAATAACACCAACTTTTACAGAAAATTTATGCAACATAATAATAAAATTATTTTACTTGTTGCATTATGAATGTACTTCAATAATGATATTTCAGTTGAAGTCACAACACTGTATGAAAAATACTGAGTTGAATTAAAATTTTAGTACTGGAGAAGATGAGATATATATATATATATATATATATATATATATATATAATTAATTTCTTTGGATATCAATGTTGGGTACCATCTTGCGTAAAAAACACTATCTAGTCTTTACGAACATAATATTAAAATAGTCGCAAACAAACTTAATTAGAATTTGCTTAATGTAATCCCTGAGGCTGAATTTAATATGAATTTGAGGGAATAGAGTATCCGAAGGGGAGCCAGCAATGTATATTCATGGAAATTATTTGTACATCGAGGAAGCAGGAAGGTATAGTATTAGGTCTGTGACGATCCATAGTTCCGTGGTAATTCTTTCAGTTGCACGTAGGACCGCACTTCGTCTGATTATAATTTTATATGATTCCCGTGACCCGGTAGCCTAAGCCTAGGCCAGGGATAAGCGCTGGCCAACCACTTTCGGACGCAGTGGACCCTTCACTCTCTCGACTCGACGACAACACTTTCCGGTGAGGAAACAGACTTATAAATATTTATGCGTGAACAGACTTTGAGATCACTTGATGATTTACGTTACGTTTCGGTACCGTTGAGCGCCGTTACCATCACCGACACCGCCGAGAACCCATCAACTTGATGTTCTTGAAACTATACGCCCAAATGATTATTCTGTATGTGTTACTGTGTCAACTTATATATAACTCTCTGGATTCGAAAATATCGTATTTGAATAATTGGCATTTAATTTTGTACAAATTTAACCAGCCTGTATATATATATATATATATATATATATATATATATATATATATATATATATATATACAGGCTGGTGAATTGAAATCGAGTACATAGGAATTTACATGCTATTCTAAACAAAAGCAAATAGTATCTCCCCAGTATATTTAACAGACAAAGTGTTAATACAAAACTTGTTAAGAATTTTAAACTGCGTCAATTAATTTCATTGGGTTAATTAAAATATTTAGTATAATATTTATTTAATACTAGGGTCACCCGTGGGCACCGTGTGCCCATGTGGTACACTGAATATAGGTCAGTTTGGACGGGTGGAAAATTTTCTTGTAAATCATAGTTACAATATAAAAATAAGGGATTACCCTTACACGCTTATTCCTTCAGTTTGTATCGTTTAACAAACCTAAAAGAAATTAAATATTCATAATTTGATATCTTTTATTGACAGATGTACCTTAGTAACCGGCGCTAGATTTGCTACCTCTTCAAAAATCTAATATTATTTCATAATTTGTCTATTGCTTTTATTAGATTTTGTAACTGCGGAATTACTGCGAACTAAATAATACAAACAATATTTTGAACATTTGTACACGTGCATTATAACAGTCTCCATGCATGTATTATTACACAAAAATTGGGATTATAAATTTACTTACGGTTCCTGTTTTCTAATTGAATCGATTATTCAAAAAATATGTGTATTACAAACAATTTTAACACAACACTTTCAATGATTTGACATTTGATTCGTTATTATTTTTTAATCAAATAATCAGGCTAGATTCTTAATGTTGCAGTGCCACAGCAGTTTTAAATGTGATAATGGGTCCTATGCTAAAACATAATGGCATAACGTACACAACTCGATATGCATTTTAAAGATTCGAAATATATTTAAAATTGACATTTGAATTATTCTGACGTATAACCTTTTATTTTTACGTAGGGCAGATTACTTGATTAGAAATTTATTAATTGCTGTTGTGTAGTCTTTTATTTCAGTATAAACTATTTGATATTATATATAAAGTTCTTATCTGTCGCCATGGCATGGTGGCTAAGACGCTCGCCTCTTACCCTGGAGGTCGTGAGTTCGATCTTCGTCTATGCAAATTTGCATTTTTACAAAAAAAAAAGCGTTCTTCACACACTCACAAACAAACATTTCTGGGTTATTATATTAATGATATTAAATATGACAATATCATCAAAAATCAATGTAGCCACGAAATTTCTTGATGGGAAATATTGTTTTTATATTATAACTGTCATTCATTGAATAATTTTTACAAAATGTAATTGTATTAAAACTCTTGTTTCTATTGCCAGCATAAACTTCGTTACTAGTAAATATCTACCTGGTATCCTAAATGAAAATTAGCATTGAGGGACGAAACGAGACGAGTCAACTTCTAGTTATCTTACGAACTAAGGAATAACTCAGTTGAAAGAGCGAATTGTTATTTATTATTGAATGCCTAACAAATACAGGTCAAAAAATAATATTAGAGAGGAATGAATGAAAAGTCATAACAACTTATTTTTTGTTATCCCCGTAACCCGGTAACACGGGTCTGGTGTGCTGCCACAGCATATTCAAATTTAGAACAAATTTATTATTAGTAATTTACACATTGGTTTCATGACCTATTGCAAATTGGATATATAGATTCCATGTTCATTTTGCAATACGCCAATTTGAATAATGTTGATCATTGCGGACAAAAATTTCTTCAACATTTATAAGAATCACTGTTTCTCTAATTCATAAAATATTCGAAATATTTTATACTTCCGGTTGAAATATCCTTTTTACTTTCTTTTACGAAGTAATACGTAAGTATTGTAATCATGAATACAGTTCATATTAAATATAATATTTTATCATATTGATAAGGTGAATTAAGGGGTTAGGGGCAGTCATAAATTTGAAAAAATCGATGTTTCAAAAATTACACTATCGGAAAGATTGATCCTTCGACTATCATTTCCCGAAATTTCAAGTTGATCCGACGTGTAGAAGTATTTTTTTTTCGACCGCTGAAACGAACAATGCACGCCGCCGCGCTGCGCGAAAAGTGCGTACTGCAAGATGTGCGAAGTTTGGAAAGGCAAAGAGGATACTCACGAATACGAAGAATATATGGAAACTCATGCAGCGGATTGCTCAACCTACCACGATGTTTGTTTTCGGTTTCAGATAAGCAGTACGGCCAGGGGGATGTCCACCGGAACCCCGCTTCCTGAAAAGCCCCCCTCCTCCGTCCAGGTTTTTAACATATTAAATATTGTTTGTTCACAATAAAAAAATTTGGTAACAAACTAGAAGAATAGACCTTTCCAACGTCCTAATTGCTTTCTTCCTACGACTTTTACTTTTCGAGAAAATAAATCCTAAAAAACACCTAAAAATCACGGCCGTGACTGCCCCTAACCCCTTAAAGAAACAATCTATATTCTATATTGAAGACACTTTCATGGTTTTAAATAATTATTGAAAGGGCAGTATATACAAAAAAGATCAATACAAACGGTGACACAGTGTATTGGAATGAAATAAAATGGTTTCGATACAATATAGAATGTCTAGGGCAATTATTTTTACAATTTTTTTATTTAGGAAAGAAACTAATATATATCTACAGTCCTGCGTTCAACTAATTATAAACCTACTAGGGTCACCCGTGGGCACCATGTGCCCATATAGTATACAGAACATAGGTCAGTTTTGACTGATGGCGAATTTTCATGTAATTTAATAATAATTACACGGTTTTTCTTCAGTTTGTATCGTTTGACTATAATAGTAATACAAATTTCCACATCGCAAATAATAATAATAAAGAAAAAGTCGAGTCCATTTTTTGAGCGCTATTTTGATTTTAGATCACAATGCTGAGATAAACTAATCGATCGCTTATCATGCACTGTGTAACATCCGATAAATTTAAACTAAGATTATATAAACTAAGATTTGTTAAATTTTGATTTTAACCTTGAATGGTGCAACTGGCCATAAGTATCATTAAGACAGTTTCCATGATTGTATTATTACACAAAATAACAGGATTATAAATTATCTTACGATTGCTGTTTATTATTTGAATCGATTCTTCAAAAAATATGTATTACAAACCCTTTTTACACAACATTTTTAATGAATTGACATTTGATTCATTCTTGTTTTTGAATTAAATAATCAGGCTAGATTCTGAATTTTGCAGTATTAAACTGCTGCAATGTCACAACGGCAGTTTTTAAAGTGATAGTTAGTAATATGCTAAAATACAATGGATTGTGCCATCAAAAATAAAATTGCCAACCAATCATGTTACAAAATTTGTTTGAATTATCTCTTCAAATTTTATTTCACTAAAAATCAGAATTATAAATTTACTTATTTGCAGTTATTATAATTTGACGAACTAAAGAATCTTACCGCAACTCATATTTTCAAAAATCACTGCTATGGAATAATGTTTTCTTTTCTATTATAATGTCTAATTTAGCACACAAATAAAATATTAAACCTGGAAATATATTTTATAAAAATTATTCAATGAATGATAGATAAAATAAAAAACAATATTATATCAAGAAATTCCATGGCCTTATTAGTTTTTGATGATCTGCATTTTGTCTGTAAAATGTACTGTGAAAATAATATTTGCATGTTATGACGATGAAAAACCCATGTGAGAAACGACGGAATTAACAAATTTTCGAAGAATAATTCGTTTTCTTTTTGTTTCCGAAAAAAAATTATGTGCGTCTCGATATGATAAGACATGAGTATGTGACCGCATCAACTTTGAAGGTACCGGGCCGGTTTTGTCGAAGTTGAACAAGTTTCCGTTTCATTAGAAAATAAATAGTTTCTTTTCTTCCGGAGTTATAGGTTCCTAAAATCAGAGCCCCCTTAATTTTGTTTTTAATTATTTAACTTTGTTGAAAATCAGATAAATATATGTCTTTATAACACAGGTGTGTGCATTTGTTGAAACTCCTAGCTGCATTGCCGCCGTGACCTATTGTGTAATGTGTGCGTTGCACGCAGACGGCCGAATCTAGTGGGCGGCCAAATATTTGTAATAAATTTGAAAAATAAAGTTCCGAGACGTAATTTTCATAGTCATTACGTATACAATGTATGTAATAGGGCCGGCATTTCTTGTTTTTGCACGTAGGCAGCCGCAACCTTCGTGGCGGGACTGCCTAGCTACCACAGTTTACATGCGCTATACAATGTAGTTTTGTTATTCAATAAAACAACGGATTTTTTTTGTTATTAGTTTAACATTTTGTCTCTTGAACATTGAGTGATAATTGATAGGTTTCCTTTTTATTAAAAAGTCTTTTTTATGTAAATTGAAGAAAATATATACTCTTTCAAATTGATTATACGGCGACCTAAAGACATTGATATATTTTAAATATTTCTCTTTTTACTAATGATAATTCCCAATAGGCAGCCTTGGATTTACGTATAGACAACATGGGATTATGCCCAGGGCGGCAAATTTCAATAAACATTTTTACTATCTTTTACAGAGCAATAAGTAAGTATTGTAATCATGAAAAATTTCGAACTCGAGATTTCAACGGATGTTTTGACCTTTCCTGAATCGAATGTGACTATTTTCGGAATGACGTCTGTCTGTCTGTGTGAGTGTGTGTTTTTTTTTTGCGAGGGCAGGTGGAAATCTTCAAAAAGACAACTGAAACCAGTGCTTTACAGCGTGTGGGATTTCTACTCACTAAAACCACCTTCCTTTTCATCACGCTACCCCGTGGGACCGCCGTCAGGCATTACTTCGCGGGGGCGGACTGGCTATCAAGCGCCCTCGAGTGTGGCTACTCGCCCTCCTCTTCTACGCCACGGGCAGGCCTTACCTTGCCTTCTCCGTGTGTCTGAGCTCATGGATGACCCTGGCCACATAGTTGGACACCGCGTCCTAGGCGGTCGCACTAGCGGTCATCTCGCCAACTATGTGCTTCGGAGAGAGCTGTCGTCGGAGGTGTCGCTGCAGGATCTCCCGTTCTCCGTCAAAGCGCGGGCAGTGGAAGAATATGTGCTCCGCAGTTTCGTAAACAGGTGTGGCAAATGGGGCACGAAGCATCATCGTCCAACCTGAAGCGATGTTGGTAGGCCCTAATGCAGCCATGTCCCGTCAGCAGCTGCGTGAGGTAGTGATCCACCTCTCCGTGCTGCCTCGCTGACCACACGGTGATTTCCGGTGTGAGACGATGGGTCCACCATCCTTTGGTCGATACGTCCCACAGCTGCTGCCATCGCCGTTCTGGCTTCTGTGGCAATGTTGCACCGTTCGGTTGCCTGAGTCTTGTGCCTTCGCCGGTGGATCACCGTCCGTTCCTCAGGCAGGAGGTGGAACGGCATCACGGCGGCAACCACGCACACGGAATCGTATGAGACCGTGCGAAATGCCCGGGTTACCCTCAGGGCACTCCTACGATAGACCGCAGTCATCTGTCGCGCGTACGATGCCACCGCCGCGGCATCCGGCCAGATAAGGGCTGCGTACAGCATCGCTGAGCTGACGACGCTCGAAAGGAGCTGTCGCCGGGCCTGCCTCGGACCGCCAATGTTTGGCATTATCCTTACCAGGGCGTTACAAATAGCTCCAGCCCTCGCGCTCACAATTCGCAGGTGTTCGTCGAACCGTAGCCTTGCATCTATCTGGACCCCTAGATATTGCAATGATGACTGCAAGGTTATGTTGCAGCCACCGATGGAGAGGGTGACGGTCTCCCTCGCTTTCCTGCTAGTCACCAGGACTGCTTCCGTCTTGTGGTATGCCAGCTGAAGCCCATTTGCCGAGAGCCATCGGCGGATCTTTTCGACGGCCTCGTTTGCCCTCTGTGTCACTTCCTCCAAGGATTTGGCGACAACCACCACCGCAACATCGTCTGCGAAGCCGATCGTCGTGGTTCCCGTGGGCATAGGCAGCCTGAGCACCCCATCCTACATAATGTTCCACAGTAAGGGACTAAGCACCGAGCCTTGTGGGACGCCACCTGTGATGTTGCAGGTCTCTGGTCCGGCGTCTGTGCTGTACGTCAGAGTTCGATCGTTAAAATAGCTAGTAATTATACACCTGATGTAGTCCGGGACCTCCATCCGCCTCACTGCTTCCAGGATGCGATCCCAGTTCGCCGAGTTGAACGCGTTCTTCACGTCCAGGGTGACAAGAGCGCAGTATTGCTTGGCCCCTCACTTCCAGCGCTTACCTGAAATGACCCCACGGGCGATGTTGACGACCATGTCAATGGCATCAACAGTGGACCACGCTATTCAGAACCCGTACTGGTTTTCCGAAAGGCCTCGAGCTCCTTCGCTGAACTCCTCTAACCGGTTGCAGATGATCCTCTCAAGCACCTTGCCCAACGTATCCAGCAGGCAGATCGGACGGTCGATGACGGGTCGTCCGGGGGCTTGTTCCCTTTCGTGAGGAGGACCAAACTTTGCCTCTTCCACCGACTTGGGAAGACTCCTTCCGCAAAACAGGTGTTGTACATCTGGATGAAAGCCTCTGGTCGGGACCTGATGGCTGCGATGTTGGGAACCCCGTCTGGACCAGGGGCCTTCGCGTCCCCGATCCTGCTACCGGCTTTGTTCAGTTCCTCACCACTGATGGTTGGGACGGCGAAGCAAAGGCCTGTCCGCAGGTCTTCGGTGTCGGTGAGTCCCGGTTGTTGTGGGAAGAGGGTCGCCATTATCCTTTCCAGAAATACTGGGCACGATGGTGGGGTTATTGAGCACCTTTTCAGCCTTGCCATTACCGTTTTATACGGCCTGCCCCATGGGTCATCGTCGACCATGCCGCGTGCGATCCTTGCTCTCTTTGATGGCTCTTTTGAGGTCACCGCGTGCCTCAACGTGCCGCTGCTTCAGAGCGTTATAAGAATCTCGTCCATGTGTGCGCTGTGCCTGCCTCCGGGTGCGGTGCCACAGTATCCGGAGTGAAGGTGAAGGTGTGTCTGTGTGTGTCTGTGAACGCTCTTGGGTCAAAACTGTCGAACGTAAAATTATGAAACTTCAAACTCAAGACTTGTATACCTCCTATTTTTGAAAAGAATATTCAAACCAGAAGTGTATGTTTACTCTATACATTTTTTGTTCTATCTTCAATATCACTAGAACGGCTACACTTACGGAAAATATAGTTATGTTCATAATGAAAGAAATTAATATTTCGCACAACTTTTGTTTGGAACATTTCTTCAAAAAATGCTACAAAACATTATAAATATCTTGTTTACGTTGCCATGGATTCGCATGTAGCTTATTAAATCGGATCATCTGCTATTTTGATAGTAATACAAAATAGACCCAATTAGATAAATGACATTTCATAATATTTCTGTAGAGTGTTGGTTAGTTTTGATAGCTAGAACTTCAAAACCATTACAAATTGGTATTGGTATCATTTTCCACCCATTCATTTATATAAGGTAAGCTTGGTTTGTAATATTGTTTCTGTTGGATTATTATTTTATATTTTTATAATCAATAATCAGTGTAAACTGCGTAAAAGAATGTTGAGTGCAGGCCACTCCAGATATATTAATTAACTTATGAAGAACATACCTTTTTAACCACTGATGTTTATTTGAAGTTGAAGTTTCATAATTTTACGTGCGACAGTTTCGGCTCTAGAGCGTTTACAGACGCACACACAGACGCCAT
The DNA here is from genome assembly GCA_933228885.1 of Leistus spinibarbis. Classification (NCBI taxonomy): domain Eukaryota; kingdom Metazoa; phylum Arthropoda; class Insecta; order Coleoptera; family Carabidae; genus Leistus; species Leistus spinibarbis. Next base: position 8,793,462 of record OW121794.1, on the reverse strand, counting down.
TCCAAAAGTAGTCACATTCGATTCAGGGAAGGTCAAAACCTGTATATTCGTTGAAATCTCGAGTTCGAAGTTTTTCATGTTTACAATACCCACTTATTACTTCGTAAAAGAAAGTAAAAAGATAATAAATATTCCTCCAAATAATTTATACAGGGAGCCGAAGATATTGGTGCCAATGGGACCTATATTTATTATATTATCATATATTTTTACAAATTATAATGCCCAAAACTGTTTATATTTTTTTGTTTATTTGTAATAGTAGGGTGCTAAGAATCCATGCATGTGTTTGTGAATATTATCCAGTTGTTATTGCGATTTTGTAATTGTCATTAGCTCGCCGTCCGAAGTACCGAAGAAGCTAAAGCATTTGGTCGTTATTTGTATATGTAGAATAATAATTCGTAGTTGTGTAAAAATCAGATACGAAGCATACGGATAGTCAATTTAATTCAGGGTGTACTGTGTGCTCCCTCTCCGTTGAGTTACACACTACGTCACACAAGCTAGAAAGAGTTTGTTTGGAAACGCCAGTATTTATCAAGGATATATAAGAATAAATAGTTGACTGATAACTATAATAAATCAGATTCGAGACCTATAACGCACCGATGCGTCCAACTCGCCTTATGAGTAATAAACTAATATATGCGATGCGAGCAGCGATTTTAAATTATTATGGCCTTTTGGTTAACAATATGCAAAATTATTATGGATATAAAAAGTCTTACAATTTTTTGTATGTTACTTTGATAAAGAAAAATGTTAGTGCATATTTTAAAATTAAGAATTATAATATTTTATATTTTGTTTCGAGCTTTGGGTTAACAATATGAAATAATCTTGTAGACTTAAAATATCTTAGAATTTTTGAGTATTTATATTAAGGGCAGTATTAAAGGGGGGTCCAAATTTTGGAGCCCTATAACTCTGGAAGTACACGAGCGTTTAGATTTTATCGGCTAGTAGATTCAATAGGAATAATATTTGTACCAAATTTGGTGTGAATCGTTTAGGTACCTTCAGAGGAGTAGAAGGCACAAATTTGGTCTTACGAGCGAGAGACGACTAACATCCAAGTATATAAGTAATATATATTTTTGAATTCAGGGCGACGAGAGAAACACATTTTGTTAAAGAGATTTTTTGATTCAATAATGCTACAGATGCACGACTGAATGCTTTAGTTTCTTCGGTACTTCGTACGGCGAGCAAAAAACATACTCGTAGATTTATTAGGTTCGATAAAAGTACTGAGAATCTAAAATGTCACAAACATATTTGTGTTAAAAATAGCACAATTCTGAACACGAGATCACCTTCATGACATTCTCATAAACTCAATCGTAAGATGAAAAATGTCAAGTGAAATTGATACAAAGTGTACACCACTACAATGTTTCACTTGAAACTTTGAAGTATCTTATTATACACCAAAGGCGCAATTTACAACGTTAATTGATTTTGTAGCATTACAATGTTCACATATAATATTGCGAATTTTATTTCTTAAAGGGGAACAACACTGTGACGGTTTAAAATAAACGATTTTTCATTTTTATATTATTTTAATGAATGTATCTTTTAGAATATTTCCCAATAATATTATGTTGTAATTCGAACAAATAACGAAGGTACACCGCATTTTCCTTTGATGCGCACATAGCTGACAATGGTCGTTCATAATATTTCTAGTGTGATAAGTTGAAATTTTGAAGTGAAAATGGATCAAAAAGGTAGTAGATTAACCTCTAAACGACAATAACAAGGACAAAAGAAAACAACATTGTCTTCCAAATCGTTTTGAAATCGAACAGGACGACACGACACCAAACGCTGCGGCGCTTTAAACGCGTTTCTCTCGAAACCTTGTTTTTTGTTATGGGGCTGGACGCCCACGCTACAATTTACATCGGATTTTTTTTTCTTTTAATTTAACTTGAAGCTTATAAAATTGGCTTCAATTGTAAGTAGGAGTTTTTTTTATTTTGATATTTAGTATCCTTTTCGGACAAAAAAGTGGGGCAAAGAATAGGTAATTTTTTTCAAATGTCCATTATTTCGCGAAAAATATTTTTTTTTACAAAACCCTACATACAACTGAAATTAAATCTATATAGATTAGAATAAAAGAAGATTTGGTACGCGAAAAACGCACTAACGCGCAGAGCTCGCCATTAGGTAAAATATGCGTTGCGAGCAGTGGTTCTTAACTATTATGGTCTTTTGGTAAACAATTTGAAAAAATTTTATAGATTTAAAAAGTTTTAAATTTTTTTTTTTGATTATATTGATAAAAAAAAAATTGTGCATATTTGAAAATTCAAAATTATAATATTAAATCATTTTTTCGGGCTTTGGGTTAACAATATGAACAAATCTTGTTGAAATAAAATATCTTAGAATTTTTAGTAAAATTTTTTAGAGTTTTAATTATTTTTATAAGGGCAGTACTAAGGGGGCACCAAATTTTGGGGCCCTATAACTCGGGAAGTAGAAATGCGATTGAATTTAATCTGCGAGCGGATTTAAATGGGATGCCAAGTAATATGTGTACCAAATTTGGAGTGAATCGACCCAGTACCTTTAGAGGAGTAGAGGGCACAAATTTTGTCTTACGAACAAACGACCGAGCGAGCGAGCGACGACTAACATCCAAGTATATAGGTTATATACATTTTTGGATTCAAGGCGACGAGACTAACACTTTTTTTCAATGATATTTTTTTATCCGGGAATGCTACAGACACACGACTGAATGCTTTAGCTTCTTCGGTACTTCGTACGGCTAGCTTAAAAAATGTATCAGATGATTACAAGCTGCGCTACATCTATGACCATGACACTACCTCTTCTTTGAGCTGACTCTGGAGAACGCAAAGAAAGGCATCAAGCTATTATTATTTTTCAATAAAAAAAAAATCCTGAAAGAACTTTGATTTATACCTTATTTAATGCAGCAAACCCCATCAATCTACTATTTCTAAGTTCAGAGAAAGAAATTCGAGAAAATGAGCTATTTTTCGTATTATTCTCCCTTAATCGATCGTGTAGAACGGCTAGATTTTGAGTGAGAAAGCAGAACACAGCAAATATAAACAATGGAAAATAAATAAATTGAAATAATATATGCATATGTGTTTTACATTCCATTCGTTTTACAATTCCTAACGCAACAATAATACACTTTATATTTCACCGAAAAGTCCATTAAACTCTACTCTCAAATAAAAACATTTAGAAGTTGATTCACTAGAAACTAGCTATACTAATTGTACACGTCAGCTGAGAATTCGTTAGTTACAGTATTTACCGAGGTCGGCCTTTTCTTAATTCACTTTTCTAATTGAGTTCAATTCGTTGATTGAAAACTGTAAGTAAACAAAGAGACGGAAGGATTGAATCGATACATTTCAGTCCCAGTTTTAGTAGAACTGGAATAAAAAATCTACAGTGCCCTTCACTCGACTCGTTTATACCGTGATTATAATATTGTTTTATTTTCATTTAAATTGTTTCTAGGCATACTTTGAAAATATGTCAATATGTATTTTAAATAGGGACAAGTAACAGTAATATCTCTATTTTTCAGTCACCGTACTCGAACGAAGTACAGAAGAACTAACGCATTCGGTTGTGTGTCTGTAGCATTCATGGATCAAAGAAATTATTTTATAAAAACAAAGCGTTTGTCTCGTCGCACAGTAGTGCCATATCCCGAAAACCTGACCATAACTCCCAAAAATGAATGTTCGATTGAGGGGCTTTTTTGGCTGTAGAAATATAGAAACGACTAATTATGACTCCCAAATTTACGCACCTTGCTTCCGACACCCATTTTTCTCAGAGGGTCACGCAGGTCACAATCCAAGCTCGCTCAAAGCTAAATAAATACACATATTCAATCGCGTGTAACTATTTCGTGTTCAGAGTTATTTTATTTTCGTCGAATGTAATCCTCGATTAAAAGTAAGTACTTTTACGCTATATAATTTTCTTCCAATAAAATTGTTTGTTATTTAATTATTGGAACATTTAGAATATATCATGTTTAGCTCTTTCAGTTTAAATCGTCAAAGTTATAATATCCAAAAGTTAAGAGTCCCACAACATCCTATTTGTAAATTCAGAAAATATGACTATTATTATAATTTATTTTCTCCATTTTGAATCCACCATTTTGTTTATATAAAATATTAGTTCAGTTTCTTAATCAGCGACCTCATAAATTTCGATGTACAAATTTTCATATAAATCGGACAACGCCTTCATGTTATGGCCAGGTTTTTTGGATTTGGAACCATTGGTGCGTCGCCTGAGCGATTTGAACCAATTTTGCTTCAAATATTTTTTTGAATCTCATTTATATTCGTTAGTAGTTTAAAGGTGTCTTCTTGTCTAGAATGCTGGAAAATTAAGGTTTTCTATAATTTATTGTAATTAGAAAAAAGCATAATAAGGTTTGAATTTATCACACATTTCTTATGGAGCTTTTCCATACTTAAAGTCAGTGTACATTGGAAAAGAACCTGTAGCTGCACCAGGAAGCTTATAACAAAGATATTTTTAACATTCTTGTTATTAGGGCAATCGTATGAGTTAAGAGTTCCAAAAACAGCTAAAATTTCGTTACTAAAAGTTAAATAAAACCCGAACTAAATAATATTTTGCCTAGATCCTATTTCATGCCAGATCTCTTTAACGGAGATATATTTAGCAAAATAAATTAAGATGATTGATACACTACCATTCGAGATATCATGCACGCCATACGAAAAAGAGTGGTTCCAAGAAATATGAATTTAAAGTTAAATTAAGAGAAATTTCGTTTCATTTTTTATTACCTTTATGAAGAAATCTTGTAAACATAATTATCTTCGAATTTTTGAATATTTAAATTGTTTCTCTAAAGGCAGTATTAAGAGAGGTTCCAAATTTTGGGGTCCTATAACTTGGGATGTATATGGGCGATTGGATCGCTCCGGTACCTTCAGAGTATTGGATTAAGGGCGACGAGACAATCAATGGAAATTTCTTAAGCCGAGTATGCTACAGACACACGACCGATTGCTCTAGCTCTTCTGTACTTTGTACTGCGAGCTAAAAATGCTTAATGCTATATTGTAACCCGTAAATTTGGGAGCTGGCGGAAAGACAACAAATAAGGAAAAGATGGTAATTTCTGATAACAAAAGGTAGTGCACCACGCTAGCTTATGGGGTGGTCGAGGATCCTTAGGACAAGTACAGTACAAGGAGTTGCGCGACGCTAAATTAAAAAGAGCTAACTCATTAAATGTTAATCTATATTAACAGATGAAATACAATAGTCTTACATAAACTTGACTGGGCTCAGCAGCCAATGCAATATAGTCTAACATATTGTAAGCAAAATAAATACATACTAGCGAGAAAGTCTAATTCACATTGAACTTAAGGTAAGCAAAATAAATAAATAATAACAAGTATAATTTACTAGTGGGGCACCGAATACCCTTTCAAGATAGGAGAACCACTATGAAAGTGAAAGGTAATATAATTGCGCTCAGACGGAGCGGTAAGCGATAAAAAAAGATAATACCAAATACTTCGGTCTTCGTCTAGGTCTGTGCTTCCACGATGTTAATGTAACAGGGAGGTATGGTTGTCCAGTTATCACGGCTAGAGTGCAATCCTGGTGTCCTTTCTATGCGCAATCGCTCTGACTGGAACTTTGTCAATAGTTCGTTAAGTGGAGCGGCAGTTTCGATAAAACCGAAACGTTCCAGGTATCTAATGCCAAATCTAAAATGTAGAAACTGTGCTACGTATTTGGTCAAGCTCAAAACTACCACGGGATCGGTTTCCCAGACCCAGAACAAGAATATAGCTAAGTTACAGGTAAAATAACCTCTATCCGGTTACAATTTAAGTTAGATAATATCGTAAATCAGATATAAATTTATGAAATTTAAGAAAAATGTTGATACAATTAATTTACAGATTAGTAAATGATATACCAAGATCTGGAGAAGGTTATTTCTACCAAAACCACCATTAGCACTAAAATTTAGGTTTATAAACACAACGCAACTTTTTCTCTATTTTATACAAAGACGAATATCAGTTACTTAATATGGTTTATTCTAAGTTATGGCATATAAAAGTAAATCACTTAAATAAATTATTTAAAAAAAAATGGGTTGTGGCCAACGCGGGACTTTCTTTTACGTAGTTTTCATCAACATTTATTAATTATAAAAATATAATATTAGGAAATATTAATCCAACAGAAACAATATGAAAACCAAGCTAACCTTATATAAATGAATGGGTTGAAAATTATTCCAATATCAATTTGGATTGGTTTAGAATAACTAACTATCAAAACTAACCAATTCTCTACAGAAATATTTTGAAATGTCATTTATCTAATTCAGACCATTTTGTTTTCTTGTCGAAATATTGACAGACGCAGATGATCCGATTAATTAAGCTACATTCGAATCCATGACAACGTAAACAAGATTCTCATAATATTCGGTTGCGGTTTTCTCGTAACTGGTACATTTATTGAAGGAACTTTTCAAACAATAGTTGTGCGAAATATTAATATCTTTCATTATGAACATAACTATTTTTACCGAAAGTGCAGCCGTTCGCGTGATATTGGAGATAGAACAAAAAATGCATAGAGTAAACATGCACTGCCGGTTTGAATATTCTTTTCAAAAATAGGAGGTGCACAACTAGACCATATACAAGTCTTAAGTTTGAAGTCTCATAATTTTACGTTGGTCAGTTTCGGCTCTAGAGCGTTCACATACGCACACACACACACACACACATACTCCGAAAATAGTTACATTCGATTCAGAAAAGCTCAAAACGTGTATATCCGTTGAAATCTCGAGTTCGATTTTTTTGGTGATCCCTATACTTACTTATTACTCTGTAAAAGAAAGTAAAAAATGGGTTGTGGCCAACGCGGGACTTTCTTTTACGTAGTTTTCATCAATATTTATTGATTATAAAAATATAATATTAGAAAATAATAATCCAACAGAAACAATATGAAAACCAAGCTTACTTTATATAAATAAATGGGTTGAAAATTATACCAATACCAATTTGTAATGGTTTTGAAGTACCTACTAACTATCAAAACTAAACAATTCTCTGCAGAAATATTCTGAAATGTCATTTATCTAATTCAGACCATTTTGTTTTCTTGTCGAAATATTGACAGGCGCAGATGATCCGATTAATTAAGCTACATTCGAATCCATGACAACGTAAACAAGATTCTCATAATTTTTGGTAGCGGTTTTCTCGTAACTGATACATTTATTGAAGAAATTTTTCAAACAATAGTTGTGCGAAATATTAATATCTTTCATTATGAACATAACTATTTTTGCCGTAAGTGCAGCCGTTCTAGTGATATTGGAGATAGAACAAAAAATGCATAGAGTAAACATGCACTGCCGGTTTGAATATTCTTTTCAAAAATAGGAGGTGCACAACTAGACCATATACAAGTCTTAAGTTTGAAGTCTCATAATTTTACGTTGGACAGTTTCGGCTCTAGAGCGTTCACATACACACGCACACACACACACACACACACACACACACACACAGACGTCACTTCGAAAATAGTCACATTCGATTCAGGGAAGCTCAAAACGTGTATATCCGTTGAAATCTCGAGTTCGATTTTTTTGGTGATCCCTATACTTACTTATTACTTCGTAAAAGAAAGTAAAAATCATAAGAAAACAAGCTTAGGTACAACGCACCTATGCGTCCAGCTCGCCTTATAAGTAATATATGCGATGCGAGCAGTTTTTAATAATTTTGGCCTTTTGGTTAACTAATTGAAAAAATGTTATAGATATAAAAAGTCTTACATTTAATTTAAGATTATATTAAAAAAAAAAAAAAAAATCAAATTTTGAAATTCAAAATTATAATATTTAATAATTTTTTTCGGGCTTTGGGTTAACAAAATGAAAAAATCTTGTAAACAAAAAATATCTTAGAATTTTTAGTAGAATTTTTAAGTGTTTCAATTATTTTTATAAGGGCAGTATTAAGGGGGGGTCCAAATTTTGGGGCCCTATAACTCGGGAAGTATACGGGCGATTGGATTTAAACTGCGAACGGATTCAAATGGGATGCCAAATAATATGTGTACCAAATTTGGAGTGAATCGCTCCGGTACCTTCAGAGGAGTAGAGGGCACAAATTTGGTCTTACGAGCGACCGAGCGAGCGAGCGACGACTAACATCCAAGTATATAAGTTATATACATTTTCGGAATCAGGGCGACGAGACGAACACTTTTTCTTAATGAAATTTTTTGATCCGAGAATGCTACAGACACACGACCGAATGCTTTAGCCTCTTCGGTACTACGTACGGCGAGCTAAAAACTGAAAATTAAGCCATTAACAGCTGGTTTACAGAAATCGATGTTTTTTTGCGGTAGGCAGAATAACTCATGATATACTTATCTGAAATCAAAAAGCAACATTTGTTCTGTTAGTAGATGCATATGGCTTGTACTTGAACGAACGAACCAAGACCGGTACTGGACTAAGCCAGTAGCAAACATGTGAACGTTCTACTATCTCAGAAATCGCACGCTACGTAAAGAATATCAAGAAAATACTTAGCTTGCGAAATTACACACCTCCAGACGTTATAAATGGTATAGATACTCAAATGAGAAACTCTTTTGAGATTACAGCTCACTATCTAAAAGAAACTATTTTCGTAGCGGCCACTCCCATAAAACGATTCGCCTCACACCATTGTTAAAACGCTGGTCCCTCTCCGACCAGTGCGGTGGTTCGAACCAGAGCCTAAACAAGTCACAGTTCCATCTCCATTTTGATTTTAAGAAGTAAAATAAACGTATGTAGACTAAGGTAACAAAGACCCGAATAAGGAGTGCAATTGAAGAAAATGTAGTTTTCGTAACAAAATTATATATATATATATATATATATATATATATATATATATATATATATATATATAATATTAATTAAAGAATACGATCGAATCCATATAACTTCGTGTTCCCTACACATATGGTGTTGAAGTTATGTGAGATGGGATGACATGGCATATATATGAACGAACCTAACATACTGTGATACAACATAATTTTTCTATTTTTATATTCGGCTCTTTTCTGCGATGGCTTGAGGTATTTAAGCTAATGCCGGAGCACAGAGTAGTTATTTGAAAACTGTCTCCAGCTCAAAAGTGCATGTTGTTCATCCTAATCGTAGGTCATTTGTCAGGGAACTTTTCTATCATCAGTGATGGAATTCCGCCAAAGAGAATTGTAAAAATGTATAATGTATATAAGAATACCACAATATATTACGAATTCTACAATTGGCCGTTTCTGAGCAACGTGACGTCACATTTCTAAAATTCTATGTGGCAGGATTCCACCACAGTTCGCTAAGTTGTTATGCTTCGTTTACACATGGCTGTTCTATGCCAAGTTACGCATATGCGCGCATATGCGGTCCGTCGACGACCAAGTAAGTGTTTATGCATACGACCAAGTTTTGCCTTCTTGTGGCATGTAATTGAACTATTTGCTCTTCCCTAACGTCAATATCTGGAACTACTATTAAAAATGAAATCTAATCAATGGCAATTATATCACGGACACTCACAGTTTACTACGTCAATTTGTCCTGTCAGCCTTGATCTTGTATTCTTTGGTATATTTGCATTTAAACTGTTAATTTCTTTAAAATACCATTTTTCTAATTTATTTAAATATTGGCCTCCTCTATTCTAATAACTTAACTAAAATAATAAAGGTATCTGTATTACCCAGACTAGGCTGGCCATCTGTGTTCCTATGTTATAAGCTTTGGCCATGCGCTATGCCATAAAGTTGAAATATTCATGTACGACTATGCGTCGGTAGTTTACGTGGCATGGTGGAAAAGTAAGCGTAAACACTACATAGCTTTTTTGTATATTCATCTTTTGTCGGCCGAGCGCATATGCGCGCATATGCGTTACTTGGCATGGAACAGCCATGCGTAAACGAAGCATTACAGTTTGCTAAGCAACAACGATTTTATACATGCGTAAGCTAATTCTTAGCAATATGTAGTAACGACCGATACAATATGTGCGTGAACACGATTTTACAAATGAATGTCAGCATACTGTGGTTCAGTTGGCACATACTGAACATCTATTTCTTTAGACTCATATATCTCACGTATGAAATGATATTTAATGTCCACATGCTTTCTCAGCCACACAGCTTCTCTTACTGTCATACTGGCTGCAACATATTCAGCCTCCGTTGTACTCAGTGTTACCATTTTCTGTCGTTGGGAACACCAAGTGACCGGACTCCCATTCAACATAAAAATATAACCTGTCGTTGAACGACGAGTTACAATATCTCCTGCAAAATCTGCATCACTATATCCTAGCAACTCAGATCTTGCAGGGTTTTGTGATTTATAGTACATCAGACCATAACTACTCGTACCGGAAATATAGCGTAATATTCGTTTTACTGCTTCGCAATGTACTGAATTGAAATTATTCAAAAACTTACTAACTACGCCAACAGCATACATGATATCGGGTCTGCTCACCGTAGCCAGAAACAGAAGTGACCCTACTGCCTCACGGAATGGAAATTTTACAATCTCATTTTCATCATCAGATGCTACAAGCTTTACATTTGGATCAGCTGGGATGGATAATACTTTAGCTTCCTGCAGATTAAAGCGTTTAACTATCTTCTCAGCATAGTTCTTTTGATGAATAAATAGCCTCTCAGCTGCTCGATCTCTAACAATTTCCAACCCGCAGAAGATTTCTTCGTTCATTGTTTTTATCGTGAATGCCTGCTTCAATTCGCAAATGAGCTCATTCAAGGTTTCCCTGTTTCTGCCTACCAGCAGCCCATCATCTACAAAAAGAGCAAGAATCAGCAAATCATTATTAATTTTAGATCTATAAAATATGCACGCATCAGCTTCTGTTACTTTTAGTTCAAATTTAGCTAGAAAATTTCTAAACGTTTGGTTCCAACACCGAGGTGCCTGCTTAAGAACATATAGAGACTTTTCTAATTTACATACAAACTTGTTTCTGTCGACATTTACATTCAGTCCTTCTGGGATGGACATGTACAAGTCCTCCTCTAATTTACCATACAAAAACGCAGTTTTAACATCAAACTGTAGCATTTCATAGTCCATTTTAGCAGTCAGCGCCAACAGTATCCTAACTGAGTCGTATCTCTCTTCAGCGATGAGTCGCTCCTGTAGCCGTCCAACTGTTTGGTCTGCCGCTGGAACATTGTCCCACGCCGTTGCCAGAGAGTGGTACTTGGATGGTAGACTCCCCAGGATCTTCGCCATAATAGCCAGATCAGACACGTTCTCGCCTACATCTTTCAGTTGACATGCCATATTCATCACTCTTGATACGTGATGCACGACCGAATCATTCAAATTCATCGTGTAGCTGTGGAAATGCTTCATCAAGGTCAGTTTATTTGACTCTGATTTTTGCTCGTGTATTAAGGCGAGCTTTTCCCACATTTCCTTTGCACTCGAGCATGTGATTAAATATTCTAATTGCGTGTGATCAACTGCTGATGCGATGCACGAACGTTGTCCTTGACCCACCTTTTTCCATTTTGGTCTTTCAGGTCATCGGGTTGTGCTTCATCACCAGTCACAATGCCCGATATACCATACATGCTGAAGATCGTTTTTAATTGGAATTTCCACAGTTGGAAATTGGTTCCATCGAACTTCACAACATTTTTTACAACGCTATCGTCAGCCTTTTTTTTTTACAGTTACACGTTTTTCTTTATCACCATTTTAAATTTTAAATTAAAATAATTTCAAAAATACTGGGCCCATAACCTGTTGAGATTTATGGATTGAAATTAGTTTAAATTAATAAACAGTATAGCTTTATTAGAGCCAAATACGATACAGAGAAAAATACATGAACTGTTTTTACACACAATTATTGATACACCGCAACTGCTATAATAATAAAACAACACCTTGGCAACGTAATACATTGCCACCTAGAGAAAGTAATTGAGCTTAAATATAAACCTAATATAATGTATATATATTCAACAGAATCCTGTAATTTTAATTTATAGTTTAATTTGATAAATAAAATGCAAATGCCTGCCGCTCGGGTCGATAGGCTTAGATCTGCAATCCGACTCAAACTTAATCTGGCGGTTAGGGTTCGAGTCCTCGCTACGATGATACGGCATGAATATTTGTAAATGTTTCTCACCTTCATATCTTCACTCCGGAGGTACATAGTGGCATATGACTATAGTAGTCGCTCCGCTGTGTCTTCATCCCCTTCGACCACAAATGAGTTACATAAAGTTTTAAATTAAAAAAATATAATTTTTATTTATTATAGCTATTTGGCTAACAATTTGAAATCATGTAATAGAAATAAAACGTTGCATCTTTTTGTAGATTAAATGGATATAAGAAATGGCAAGTAGCAAAACTGTTGATTGTAATGCCGTCCATTGCTGGTTTGATTAGTTACTCTAGCTAGCAATTGATGGCATAACAAACAATTTTTAACATTTTCTTTTGGTTTCTGCGGTTAAAAACTGATTAATGAAAAAATGTTATAGTTATAAATAGATTTACAATTTCTTGAAGATATTTTTGATATACTAAAAGAATATTATGCAAAATAAAAAATTCAAAATTATATATTTCAATATTTCTTTATGGTCTATGGGTAACCAATATAAAAAATCAAATAGACATAAATATCTTAGAATATTATTTAAAACATTGGGTATTTTAATTAACTTCCTAAGGTCAGCATTAAGGGAGGCTCCAAATTTTGGGGCCCTATTACTCCGGCAGTATACAGGTGATTGGATTTAAATTGCGAATGGATTCAAATGGGATACAAAATAATATGTGCAACAAATTTGGTTTAAATCTGTATCTTCAGAGGAGTTGAGGACAGAAATCTGGTCTTACGAACGACCAAGTATATGGAGTAAGAATGCGAGGTCGCCTGGAAATAAATGGATAAATATGATTGAGAATGTATTGAACGTAAGACAATTGTGGGCAAGCGCAACAATAGAGCGTGTATGAAAGGTTTTATGAGTGCAAATGAAGCGACTGAAGTATGCAAGGATAGAGTGAATGGAGGAAGGTTGGTAGAATGTAATTGTAAGATTGAAAAGAGTTGTCTGCCAGCCCAGTCATCAAAAATGTGTAACGTTATGTAAATATATACACATAGTGTATACAAAGTATAAGAATTGCGCGTGAACGCCACTCCTGATTTAAGTTTTACTTGATATATAATCTATGTATTCATTGCGTTCAAATTTTTCTGGCAATGTCAACATTAGACCATGCGTCCATTTTGTCGTAGGCAATGGACTCCATTTAAATTATTCGTTGCTGGAAGATTATTTTGGTGTCAACATAGATCAGAATGCCCACGTCTGGTTATATGCCTTCACGAAGGTTTTATATATTCATAAGGTAGTTCAAGTTATAAAGTACACTTATCTCAAATTTAAAACAATAGGTAAGAAGTACTTGAAATATTCTAGTGGGGAATGTAATATTGAAGAGGTGCATCAGAAGTTACATTCAATTCCTTTTATCAAGTAGAATTGAAGTGAATGCTTTGTTCTTTGACCTATTTCACAGTTATCTTTTCTACATTATTTCGTTATTCTTTCGATTTATTTACTTAATAATATTTCAATTTATATTCACACAATTACTGTTGAAGGGTTACTTATTTTATTAAAGAAGTAGGTACACAAAAAAAATACAATCTTGACGAGTAAAATAATATTTTATTCAATTACAAACAAAACGTCAGACAATCTCAATTTTCAAGCGTTCACCATTTTTCCTCCAACCGTGAAACTCTTTTCTCACAAGATATTCCCATTTCATTTATATGCATATACATTGTCAAATATGTCCGTTTACGACTTAATTCTAGCCTAACTTGTTTCTCAATCATATTCTGCCATTAATTTTGGCAGTGACTCCATATTCCTAATGCATATCTCACACAAGTACATCTATTGTATCAGTTTTTCATTCGACATTCTCTCAAATATTTCAATTTCAAAAATAAGTAAATTTTCTTTCCCAGAACACACAAATCATATATTCAAAGTATGTCACACACACACTCATGTCAGTGTGTTTCTGTGTCTATGAGCACTCTAGAACCAAAACAATTGAAGCAGAAAAAAAGAACTTCAAACTTGCGACTTGTATATGGCTCCGGTGTGCACCTCATAGTATTGAAAACCATATCTTAAGCAGAACTAACAGTTTGTTCGTGCTATATATTCAAAATCTCGTTAATAGCATGAGTTAGAGAAAATTTTGAAGATATTAATATTTCTAGCAACTTTGACAGGAATAGTTTCTTCGGAAAATTTACTATTTTTGAATAATTGCCTTCGAAAATAGGTATGTTATATTAAAGTTTCTCTAGTTATCACACATATTGATATTGTGTCACGGAACTCTAAAATTAATTTAAAACAAAATAAAGCAATTTAATAATAATAATAAAAGATTTATTTAGCAGAAATGCTATACATGGTACATAAATATACACAAATTTACATATGAAATAAAATATATTATAAACAATTTAAATTTAACAATTTTGTAAATATCTTCTTAACATTAACTTAAAATTATTAACATCACCTGTTTTAAGATTATTCGGTATATCATTATAATCTACAATACCTTTGTAGAAAACAGAATTTTGAGACATAGTTTTCTTTTTAAGTTCTAAATAATGGTTGTTGTTCGTTCTCGTATTATAACTATGGATATTATCAACTCTCATTAATAACGTCGATAGGTAATTTGGCTTTTTTCCCAATTTAATTTTGTGTATAAAAACTAATGTATTAAATCTAATTAATTTTGATATATGAAACCAGTTTAATTCATTTAACATTGCATTTATACTGGTATATCTACCACATTTTAATATCACTCTCATTGCCCTATTTTGGAGTAGTTGTAAACGGCACTGATCCTGCTTGTTAATCATAAAGAATATTGTTGAAGTGAGGTAATATTATTGTGTTATATACTGTTTTCTTGGTTTCCGTTGATAGTATATTTCTCACTCTGTTGAGAACTCCAATTTTCTTAGCTATTTTTTTACAGATATAATCTACATGTTCAGTGAATTTTAATTTTCTATCAATTATGATACCAAGATATTTAATCTGATTAACAGGTTCAATGGCAACAGTATCTATACGCACTTCTAATTTACTACTAGTAAACTTATTAAAGTTAACATCTGAACCTATCACCATTATTTTACTTTTACTAGTATTTAACTTTAATTTATTCAGTGATAACCATTGACTTAAAGACAATAATTCTTCATTCATTACTCTCACTAATTCATCTTGTTTTTGTCCTTCTATGAATATAATTGTGTCATCAGCAAAAATATGGAACTTACATTTTTTTATCACATTTTTTAAATCATTTATATACAAAATGAACAGTAATGGTCCTAATATACTACCCTGTGGTACTCCTAGATTTACACATTTTTTACTAGAGTAATTATTATTGCATTTAATTAGCTGCTGTCTATCACTGCGATAATTCCTTATCCATTTCAGACATGTTCCTTCTATCCCATAGTTATGTATTTTTTTAATTAACATATTTCTGTCTACTGTCTCAAATGCACGTTTTGAATCTAAAAAGAACACAATAACGGTATTGCCATTTTCGATATTATATTATATTAAATAGATAGTGAAAGTACAAGAAAGTCGATTGCAGAGAAGTTTTTACTTTCTTGGACGAAGTCTAAACAGAAGTATTGAAAAAATGAGAATGATCGAAATCGAGATTTTAACGGTAATACACGTTTTAACCATTTCTGAATCAAATCTGCCTTTTTTGGGAATGATTTTTGTGTGAATTGTGTATTTGTGTATCAATATGTGTGTGTGTGTTTTTGTAAATGTATGTGTGTGTATGAGTGCTGTAGAACCAAAACAAATGAAGGCAAAATTATGAAACTTTAAACTTAAGAATTGTATGCAGCTCCTATTTAAACAATAATTTTTTGTCTTAAAAGTTGATAGCAAATGTTTGTTCAAACAAGCTTAGGTACAACGCACCTATGCGTCCAGCTCGCCTTATAAGTAATATATGCGATGCGAGCAGTTTTTAATAATTATGGCCTTTTGGTTAACTAATTGAAAAAATGTTATAGATATAAAAAGTCTTACATTTAATTTTAGATTATTTAAAAAAAAAAAAAATTTTTTGTTCAAATTTTGAAATTCAAAATTATAATATTTAATAATTTTTTTCAGGCTTTTGGTTAACAAAATGAAAAAATCTTGTAGACAAAAAATATCTTAGAATTTTTAGTAGAACTTTTAAGTGTTTCAATTATTTTTATAAGGGCAGTATTAAGGGGGGCTCCAAATTTTGGGGCCCTATAACTCGGGAAGTATACGGGCGATTGGATTTAAACTGCGAGCGGATTCAAATGGGATGCCAAATAATATGTGTACCAAATTTGGAGTGAATCGCTTTGGTACCTTCAGAGGAGTAGAGGGCACAAATTTGGTCTTACGAGATACCGAGCGAGCGACGACTAACATCCAAGTATATAAGTTATATACATTTTCGGAATCAGGGCGACGAGACGAACACTTTTTCTTAATGAAATTTTTTGATCCGAGAATGCTACAGACACACGACCGAATGCTTTAGCCTCTTCGGTACTACGTACGGCGAGCTAAAAATGTTTTAGGGAAATATATAATTTCCTGAAAAATGGCATTTGAAAATGTTAATATGTGCGTTTCCCTAGTAACAATACATATTGACATTGTTTCATAGTAATCGTTGGGTGAATTTAAAGTAAAATGAAGTATTATTATAAACTAGGGTAACCCGTGGGTACCATGTGCCCATATTATATACAGAATATAGTTCATATTTGATGGGTGGCGAATTTTCTTGTAAATCATGGTTACAATATATAATTAAGATATTTCCCTTACACGGTTTTTGCTAGTGAGCATTGTTTTGTAATTTCGTAATTTTCTCCATACAGTATCGTTTACATAAGATTAGTTTGGCTGCAGTACAGAAATGAGTGTGGCAGTAATAGTTTGTCTATACGTTCGCAGTTCCGTCATTCCGATCAAAACTTAATGCAGTTGCTACCAAACATAAGTAACAGTGTATAACTAATTCGCACTTATGTGAACGATGCCTATATTTGCATTACCACAACACTGCACCCACTACACAACTTTCATTGAATTTACATAAATATCCAAACCTGAAATTAATATCAGAATTATTTCATTCAGAGAATATTACAGACGTGCAACAGAACACTATGGCTCTTTTGTACATACAGTAAAAATATAGCATTTAATTTTAATAACTCCTTCTTGTAGATAGCAAAAAGTAGGGTATAAATGAGGCCATTATTTTCAAAAGTCAACCATTGCTTCGAAGGAAATCGTTGAGAAATTACAAAAAACGCTTTACTGCAAGGGCTGTGATTCTTATGTGTTGTTATTTTTATAGGGGTGGCTAAGTAGAAAGAGGTAAAAAGTTGGTACTTTTGTAAACCTAAATACCAATACGTATAGCAAATAAGAAGTTAAATATGTACGATATTTGGCCAGTTTTGAGAATATATTTTAAACTTTGCTATAATACACTGATTAATTTGTAAAATATCAATCAAAATATTATTTGAATATTTTTATTGAAAAGTACAAATCAGGAAAATTATTTGAGCAGAGATGTAAATCAATAATTTCTTATCGGCTTACAATATAATAATCAAAACAAAATAGTTCCAAATAATGAGGTTTTCATCATCATCCTGGCATCCTTCACAGGTAGCAACATCTATTTCTGCTGTAGCAAACTTGTTTGCAGATTGATCTTGTAAAATTTTTGGGAGATGTCTCCAATCGGCGCATAGTGTTGAACCAAAAGTTTATCAATGGAAGTTTTGTCACTTTTCAATTTCTATCTCAGTAGTAATTCCGACGGTGATTTAATTGTATACTTCTTCTTACAGATGCTTTTTGGTCTACCAATGTCATTGCTATTATTAGGTGTACCTTGTATCAAAACGCTATCTTCCTATTTAACAATTACGAAACGTGTTGAATTTGAAGTGCCATGATCCCGGAAGTATTATAACTATTTTGGTTTCTGTCCTCAAATCGTACAACTACCAATCAATCCCCATTTGTCGAACGGTAGTAAGCTACTTAATTAAATTATCGTAGTGGCTGGATTTTACAATCACGGGTGTTTGCTTTATATCTTTCTCGGTTAGCCCAAAATTATGTCGGGGGGTATAAGAGAGTGATCAACGTTTGGAAATGTTATTTCAACGGTATTGTTATTTCTTTAGAAACCCAATAGACCAGTATCGCCATCATATTGGTGTCAATCTCTTGCAATCGTAATCTCGCGCTATTGGCTTCAGAGCAAAGGGCGAGTTTTGCAAATAATCGTGTAAAGCACAGGGCGAGTTTTGCAACTAACTTGAACATATTATACCACATTTAGGTATGAAAGAGCAACTTTTGAGTGGAACTGATTTTACCAGTGAATTCCCCTTTAGAAAACGACAAATTCCCATATAATAACTCATTTCCGATTCTTTTGTTGATTAGCGACTTTTGAAGATAATGGCCTCAAATGTGGTATCTATTTTAAATAAAGAAGGGATGGGATACTTGTGTTGAATTTTACAAGAAAATTCGGTAGGTAACCGAATGTTCATGTATGATGGGTGTGCGTTCGTGCATTTGGCTATAGGTGTATGTGTATACATGTAGGTGTCCATATATTAGATGAGAGAGTGTTTCAGTCACGTTTAGCAAGGACAGATGTTACCACATCCTCGCATCGCACGCAACGTACCGGAATACTAACAGTATCAAAAAATCGTTTACCTCTCATGCATACCAAAATGCAAAGAATCAATATACGCTTCTTCACATGTCTCAAAGTTACGATGTGGAAACGATGAAGTTTTCTCATCTTGTCTCGTTTGGTTTCGAGAACCCAATGTCACACATTTATGAGTGTCAAATTACAGAACTAATCAAAGATTATGTATGTATATATCATTACAAAAAGATAGTTAGTAGATATTGCTAGAAAATTCTCGTATAAATGGTTTAGTTATGCTATTGATTCATTGGTTGATATTGTGATTATGATTTAACAATTATGTTAAAAGAAGTCTAAACTAATTTTTAAAGATATTATGAATAAAATTAATTTTGAACAAAACAAATAAACATTCAAGTTTAATATTATTTATGTACGAAACTAAACTGACAATATGCCTAAATTACATTGTTTCACATAAAAAGTATATTTATGTTATACAAGAATTAATAGATGTCTAAACTAATTTCTAAAGATGTTATGAAAAAAATTAATTTTGAACGAAACAAATCAACATTATTATTTAATCCTAAATTATTATACACAACAAGCACATTCTAGAGATTGGTGAATAATTTCCAATATCTGTTCGGAATGTTTCTGCATACAACAAACATTGTTTTAAGTCTCAAAAGTAAGTACATTGAAGTTCAATTTTCCTTATAAGTAAGGACTCGATAGTTGGTTTATATAAAAATATAACGTCCCTAGGCTTTCGATATGTCGTGATCTTGTCATGTGGTCTGAATATTTGCAAATTGTAATTTAGATTTAGAAGTCGCATTATACAAAATAAATATGGTTTTTCTTATTCCTATATTATTTTGTGCTTCTAATTATAAAGTCTAAATATCTAAATGCACAAACTGTTATTTCACTTACATGTATATGATTTTTTTTTTTTTTTTTGAAATTTCACACTATTTCGTCACTATTTGTAACTGCGTGTTTCCTATGTGAAATCGATTAACAGTATCATCTTTTTATTTTGAAAATTGCAAATGAAAACATATCCTTCAGTTCAATGGAAGTTAATTTACAATTGTCCACTTATACACTTTACACGGTCCAATTGTAGTAAATCTAAATAAAATTGTGGTTATCTGAATTTGTAATTCTTTTGAAAATTTTAAAGTCATCAACAAATAATATGCTGTTAGAATTCTCTATACAACGTGGCAAATCATTTATAAAAGTCAAACATAATAATGGTCCTAGGTTTGAGCCTTGTTGTACTCCAACAGTTATAATTTATTTTTCTGTTCTTTTTCTTACAATAAATAACAAACTGAAATCTTTCAGATAAATACGATTAGAAATATTATACAATTTTATTTAAATTTCAAATCTACACTATTTATTTAATTAAGTAACATAATCAACCTTGTCAAATGCTTTTGCGATGTCTGTATAACCGATATCAGCAGAATCACCCTGGTTAAGAGGAATCCCCATACCCGCTGCAAACATAGCAAAACATAGCTAAACAAGGTTTCGTCGAAGCCTTAAAACTCCTTTATTACAACATTGAAATGAATGAAATTTTTATTTTTCAGATAGCCAATACAATAGCTCTAGGCTTTTCTAGTTTTCGATTTTCAATATTTTGCTTAGATTTCTTTTTATATTGTTCTATATTTACCCTATTTTCAAATGTCCATAGTTTTTATATAGATGACAAATTTAAAAATTCAAAACTAGACAAGCATACATTGACTACTATTCTACCAGAATATTCTAAAAGTTTTATTCAAAAAAATGTATTAGCAAGTATTTTAAGGGTCAAACGAACGCTTCAACTAGAACGCTTCAAGTAGTAAATAGCATTGGCTCTTATGGCGCTACGATATTCATGCGCTTCCCCCTGTAAGGACGGGCAACCATGGGGATTCCTCTTAATATCCCGCGTATTATGATCCATAAGTGTGTTCAGATTCGTTTTTACTGATCTAAACTTAATAAAACCATACTGTTCGAAGCAAAAATGATTTGAAACATGCAAATAAATTATCTGATACACAATTTGTTGAAATAATTGAGCAGGTACTGACAACAAAGATGTAGGTCCGTAATTTTCCATACTAGAAATATCGCCAATTTTTATATTTGATGTTATTTTACTAATTTTCCATAGGCTAGGAAAAGTTTGTTGTCTTAGAGATAAGTTAAAAGTTATTTGAAATAATGTAATAGTTTAAACAAGAATCTATTAAAATAATCGGGGGTATTTGATCTAATCCAATAGTTTATATTGGTTTTAATTTTTCAGATGCAACTCGAGTCTGCCAGACACAGCTAGAAAGCAAAGTCTGTTGCAGTAATAGTAAATCATGTATACCAAATTACCAACCTTTTTGTATGTTTGTGCTTGAGAATGTTTGACAATGTTTCTCAGAGTTCTCTTGCTTGAAAGCAAACATGGTATGTCAGTCGTCGCGTCGTTAACTTCAGTACAAGTGCTAAACTGGACTACTCGGTTTCGAACCCCGGTCGCATAATTACAGACATGGTTGTTTCTAATATTGTAACCGATTTCCCATTATGACACACAGCGACATCTCAACGCAGTTGATGGTCAACTGCATATCTCCATAACTATACTAACACAGAGGCATATGCATAGGTGTAGATTGTGCATTTAGCGCACTGTATTTTTTAGTTAACAAAAGTGTTTTATAAACAGTCAATTTGAAGTAGATGTTACAAATATTTGTATTATCTAGCTCTAAATGTAATATCCCTGAGAACTTTCAGATATATTGTTATGCTGGGTAAGCAAGAGAAAATATGCAACCTAAATAAATAGACCCACTTGTAGCTGATTACCATTTATAAGAAACTTACCCTGAAATGTACAATCTTTATTATATTTTAGCCGAAGTCTAAAAGAAAATATTATAATTATGTAACTTTAAGATAAGTATTGTATATAGCCGAATGTGCACCTCATTTTTTTAAAAACAATCTTTCGACCGGAAGTAAAGATTTATTCCTGCAACCTTTTGTATATCTCTAAAATAATACGAATTAGAGAAAAAGGGCTCCATATAAAATTTGAACATAATACCGATAGTGAATACCGTGGTTTTAAAAACTGCTTCTATTTTCCTATGTTACAATAGTATTAACTATTATTTAATGGTGTAAAATGTAATGATTGCGTGCTTAAAGAGTACTAACGAGTCTTTCGTACGACTATCTTGTCCTTTCACTATCGGCATTATGTTCAAATTTTATACGGAGCACTTTTTCTCTATTTCGTATTATTTTCGAGATATACAAAAGGTTGCAGGAATAAATCTTTACTTCCGGTGGTAAGGTAGTGCCTTACCACTGGTTAATCATGAATATCGGCCTATTTACCAATTTATCCACAAGTTTTGTAATGTAAAGTTAAATTCTAAAAAAATTATTTCCTTACTTTACTGTAAAACGTCTATTATGTAACAAATACTATATAATATATGTTATAACTACGAAAAGGTTGATACAAATTTAAAAGCAGTCCTTGGTGTTCCAAACACATTTGATTACAGAACTGCCAAAATCAAGTTATATATAAACTTAAGTCTCGCATAAACTGTTTATTTTGGACTTTCAAGTTTATAAGACGTGGTTTATTCTACACCAAAGTTAAACATCGTGGTTGCTTTTCTGCTCATATAACTTTATACGATGCATATAGTGAAATAACTACAGAATATTTTATTTGGTGTATAGCGACGTTGAAATATTCGGAAAAGAATTTAAATTCCATGCATATGTATATTACATTTCTATACTTGAGCAGCGAGAATAGGTAGGTACATGTAAATTTTCGGAGTACTACAATTCGTGAATATATTATTTTTGTTTATATAGTATGCTTTAACATGTTTAGGAATGACAGATATTAACGTGATTTTCCATTTATGATTTTCGACCGATCATATACTCTGAAAATTGGTTTAAATGTAACATATTATAAAATAAAGTTATGTTTATATAAACGACAAAAGCATAAGCAGTATGAAAGTATGTTTTATTTAAACTTATAATATCTGCAATATTGAATTCTTAAACAAGCTTAAGTACAATCCACCTAAGCGTCCAGCTTGCCATGTAAATAATATATGTGAGGCGAGCAGCGGATTTAATAATTATGGCCTATGGTTAGCAATTTAAAAAAATGTTATAAAAATAAAAAGGCTTACAATTTTCTGTAGATAATTTTTTTTAAAGAAACAACGTTGTGCTTTTTAAAAATTTAGCGTATTTTAATTATTTTGTTAAGGTCAGTATTAAGGGGGTTCCAAATTCTGGGGCCCTATAACGCGGTAAGTATACGGGCGACTGGTTTCTTAACTGCGAGCGGATTCAAATGGGATGCCAAATAATATGTGAAGCAAATTTAGTGTGATTCGTTCTGGTACTTTCAGAGGAGTAGAGTACACAAATTTGGTCTTACGCGCGAGCGAAGACTAACATCCTAACTAGGAAACACAAACTGCTATGCGAAGTCACAAAATTTCCCAAACATTTGCGCATTGTGAAAACAAACCTCAAAATCGATATAAATAAGAAAGTTTGTAATTAAGAAAAATTGCTTATATAAGTAAATGTTAATATTTTTGTTCATACATGTAAAAAAAGTTGTATGCAGTGGTCTGATGAGTTACTAGTGATTTGTGATTTGTAGTAGGATGGTTGTGTTGGATTCCACCTACAAGGTGCTCTGTGGCCGTAACTCAAAAACCCTAAGGGGTTGCGTGGGACTGCGGTATTCCCAACGGTGACAGAAAAACGTATACTGGCCAAGTAAATTGCCACAGAGATTTTTCACTGCTTGATGTATACAGGTCTTGCGAAAATCTTCGACCAATGAGCTATTCCAACACTGGCCGCTATTGGCTTCATGTGATGCTAAAATGTCTATTATTCATCAACCAGCTTAAACTAAAAATGTATTTATTATTAATATAGAACACTATGTTTACTGATACATAAGTTCAAGTATGTTGTAGTAGTATGGAAATATAAATAAATATTTACGTTCCTGAACGAATTACCGCAACCTGCTTCGGTAAAACAGTAAACCGATTATACATATAGCCTATAAGAAGTTATTGAGTTCCATAATCCTACTGCTAATAAAATAATATTTCTTTCATAAATAAATGTCTTCTATTTAATTTTAAACTAAATTATTAATAATATTCACAATTGGTTTTGATAGAAATGAAATACCATTTATTTGGTATGTTAGATAAAAATAAAGACAGGAGACAAATATGCATATGAACAACGTTTAGGCAATGATTATCAAATTTGAAATAATTCATATCAAGCTCTAAATTAGGAATAAACTTTAAGCAAGACAATTTATAATAAATGCATGAATATAATTAATGTCCTCACAGAAAAATATTACCGTAAATGTATAAACATTTACTTACCACGCCCATGTTGTTTCATTATATTATTGCAACAGCGATTTAATAATTCTGATCTACTATTAAATGAATCTGGAGCGTACTGGACTCGAGTTTCTTATACTTAGGTATTACTATATATTTAATATTGCTTTGTTGTATTGATATTCACTATAATATTGCTATGAAACAATATAAAAAGGGAAACGTAGACGTAATTTGATTATTTTCAAACGATATATTTCAGTAAATGATACATTGTTTGGGAAAATTCAAATAAATGACGAAGGACTAAATTGGATCCAAACAGTAAAAAAATAATTCTCGTTGGATATGACGGAAACTCGATCAACTAGCGACTCTTTCATACCACGTCCAGAAAGTTCAAAGTGTGAAGAAATGTTATCTTCGAAGAAGATTTTGGTATTCCAGTTTATAATGGGTCTTGTTCGTTTGTCCTGCACTGATTGTTCAGGTCATGATTTGGCTCTCTTCCACATATAATATAGAAAAAAGATAGATTACGATCAGAGTAAGAAATTTAGGACAAACGAACAAACCTATGGAAACATGATCCCAGTTCATATTAGCAACAGCAATCAACCTGATGATAAGACGAGTACTATTCAACTTGAAGAAGTTTTTATTGAAGAAATAAAGAGAAATACAAATCGACGAACCAGTTTCTATTCAAATTCTGTCACAATCTTCGTATTCAGTATATGAATTTCGTTCAAAAAGAGAACTTAGGCAACGAAGCGGTTATCAAGCTAACCTAACCAAATTAGCGTTCTACAAACTTATCAAGAAGCCATTACAAGTTGTGAAACCAAAAATAGAATGCAGCAATAGAAGATGAGTTAAGCTTGGAAATTTCAATCTTCGCCTTCAGGATAATTGGCAATGGGTTCAAAGTTGGTCTTCAAGGTAAAATTTAGCAATATTAATGAGATAATTAGATTCAAAGCAAAATTGTGCATCAAAGGCTGTTTAGAAAAACCCACCAAACAATTTGAATCTTGTGACATCTATGTGATGGTGCAGCAACTTATCATGCGTATGTACGTCTCGGCGACATCTCAGGGTAGTCATATTAAAGAATGTGTTAGCTGGGAAGATTCAACTCAGTTCGTGTTCTTCTTGCCACAGCAGCGCAACTAAAACTTACACAGTTCGATGTGTAAATCGCCTTAAGTATGGAGAACACGAAAAGATTTATATGCAACTTCCTGTTAAACTTACATAAATGGAGAAGTCGATTGTAAGTTGCAGATATATATATATATATATATATATATATATATATATATATATATATGTATGGTCTTAAACAGGTTCCACACTGCTGGAACAAGATATTTGATGGTTTTCTGAGATTAGATTCGGATTTGTTCAATCGGATAACCGTGTATATATACAGAAGAAAAATCAACAAAAACTGTTCTGCTTGTCATA
Organism: Leistus spinibarbis; assembly: GCA_933228885.1. Lineage (NCBI taxonomy): Eukaryota > Metazoa > Arthropoda > Insecta > Coleoptera > Carabidae > Leistus > Leistus spinibarbis. The sequence goes on along the minus strand of OW121794.1, from coordinate 8,767,548 downwards.
TGTGTTGACAGTGGATTGCTTCTGGTTGAGAACAGAAAATTAATCTCAATTATTTTACGTGAACTAGAAAAAGACTTTGAAGAACCGTGAGTGGACCAGAAAATATATAGGACTAGAGATTGAACAAGATATTCAATATTTCTTCACCAGTCTGAATATATTAAACAAATTTTGAAGAGATTTCATTTCGAAGTTGCTAAACCAACCAGCATTCCAGCTGATCCACATACAATTTTACATTGTATTGAGGATCAAGAATTCATTGTAGAAAACATCCAATACAGAAAAGCTGTCGCTTACTTGATGTTCGCTACCATTGCAATGCGAGCAGAATTTGGACAAATCCAAAAATAATGCATTGGAACGCCGTCAAACATCTTTGCAGTATTTGAAGAGTCAATTACGGTATTCACTATATGAAGGATAGTGAAAAAACATTATTAGGTTATGCATACTCAGACTACGCAAATGACATTGAAACCAGGTGCTCAACAACTGGATATTTATTCGAACTTAGCAATGGTCCAGTAGCTTGGGCTAGTCGACGTCAACGTGTTGTTTCACTATGAACGACAAAAGCAGAGTACATTGCAGCTTCAGCAGCAACAAAAGAAGCTCTCTGGCTACGTCATCTATATCAGGACCTTGGACAAACAGTAAACTAACCCTCAATTTTGAAGATGGACTACCAAAGTGCTATGCGCTTGGTTCGAAATCCCGAGTTTCACAAAATAACAAAGCACATAGATGTACATTACTACTTCATACGCGAGAAGTATGATAACAAAGAAATCGATGTGATTTATGTAGCGTCTGATAACAATGGTCAACAAAAAAAAATTGTTTGTTTCCTGTGATTTTTTTTTTGTTTCTATCTCAAATTGACGCGTATTTTTTAAATATGGCAACAATTTCTCTCTAACAGCTTTTGTTTTTGAGCTATAGCTAACTCTAATTTACTATTTTTACTGCTGGAGTTTGCAACGAGATCTACCTAAAGTCGTTCATTCAAGGAAATCTTATAAAAGAGCATTTGCTAGTGTTCAATAGAAATTTTGTTAACATAATGTATTATTATTATTTTTTTTTTTGTCAAAATAATGAAATTGTATAATTCAAAAGGTAAAGCTGTTAGTAATCTCCCAGTATTTTTTTCATAGTCAGGGCCATAGAAATACCCAATAACAGAAAAAAAAATAAAGGAAACAAAACTTGTGTTGACCAGTGTAATCAGTTCGCAGACACTCTGACTCTTCCACGGAGTGGTTTCGAGAAACTTCGTTTTATGATTGGAATTATAATTCAAGAAAAACTGCTAGTCCAGAAGAACAACAAGCATTTATTTAGTGGGAATATTGAAGTAAATATCGCACTTGTATGTTATGATGGTAACGTCAATACAATGTTTAATTACAGTGTGTTCAACTATTATACTATATAGATATATGTATATATACATATATATATATATATATATATATATATATATATATATATATATATATATATATATATATATATATATGTATATATACATGTAAATATCTGTTTATATATATATATATATATATATATAACCAAAGCCAGCTATCAAACTAACCAATACTCTGCAGAAATATCCTGAAATGTCATTTATCTAATTGAGTCTATTTGGTTTTCCTGTCAATATAGCAGATGATCCGATTTTATAAGCTACATGCGAATCGATGGCAACATAAACAAGATATTTATATTGTTCCGTAGCAATTTTCTCGCAACTGGTAAAATTTTTGAAGAAATGTTTCAAACAAAAGTGGTGCGATATTTTAATATCATTCATTATGAAAATAACTATGTTTGTCGTAAGTGTAGCCGTTCTAGTGATATTGAAGATAGAACAAAAAATGTATAGAGTAGACATACACTTCTGGTTTGAATATTCTTTTCAAAAATAGGTGCACATCTAGGGTATATACAAGTCTTGAGTTTGAAGTATCATTATTTTACGTTCGACAGTTTTAGCTCTAAAGCGTTCACAGACACACACACACAGACAGACAGATGTCATTTCGAAAATAGTCACAATCGATTCAGGGAAGGTCAAAACATGTGTATCCGTTGACATTTTTCATGATTACAAGACTTACTAATTCCTTCGTAAAAGAATGTAATTATTTATTGTGTTCAATTAAAAAATGTGAAAACAAAATTGCTTGATTAATTTTAAATAATTTTTAACATATTTTTTATAGTTTCTGTGCCTAAAATTTTATATTTAGAAAAAAAATATATAAATAAATAGTCACAACTTTTAGCAGATATTACAAATAAAAGAATATTAGTTCTTATTTTAAAATTAATCATTGTAATATTTAATATTATGTTCTTTGTGTTACAAATATGAGAAAATATTTTGGGACACTATAACATCGGAAGCATACGGGCGATTGAATTTAAACTGCAAACAGATTCAAATAAAATGCCAAATAACATGTGTAGCAAATTTAGTTCAAGCGCTTCGGTACCTTCAGGGGGATAGAGGGCAAACTTTACAAGCGAGCGAGCGACGAACATCCAAGTATATGAGTTTTTATATTTTTGGAATCAGGGCGACGAGATAAGAATATTTTTTTAGGTTTTTTTTTTTTTTTGAGCTGAGTATACTACAAACACACGCCTGATTGCTTTAGCACTTTTCTACTTCGTAGGGCGAAACTTTTTAAAATTTGATTAACTAGCTTTTGCACGAAATATTTAAAAAGTAGCAAAATAAAACCGTTACATGTGGTTTAGATATTGTTGTCAAAATAATAGGATGAACTTATTATTCTTGACCCGGGCCATATACAAGCTTAATTTTTTTAATATTTACTTTTGATTTAATGATTTCACACACAGACGTCATTCTGAAAATAATAAGGTTCGATTATAGTATTGTTCAAAACGCGTAATTCCGCTAAAATTTCGAGTACGATTATTTTCATAATTAAAATAGCACCTTACTTACATTCGTTTAAAAAACTAAAAAATCACCTCAGGCTGATGATGCCAGGTAATATTATAAATATTTCAAACATTTTTTTTTGTTTTGTTTTTAAAGGTACAATTCTAACCTATAATGTGTACTGCTTGAGTCCTTAGGGAGTGTTATAAAATTTGTGCCGTGCTAACATGTAGAGTGTTTAATTCCCGAAAGCAATGACGCACGGTATGGTGGTTTGTTTTAACAAGCAGGAAGTTTGAGAATAAAAATAAAAAACAAACTTTACTTATTTTTAAAGCTTACATGTTTTATATACAATTGCTTACATAACAATAAGTTACCAACAAACTATCGTATATTTGAGAATAAATAAATATATTTTATTTTACTTTCTCGGGATTCTTATTAAAGGCAGTATTAATTATAATAATTCAAAATTTCGAACTTAAGATTTTAGAGTGAATACAACTTTTGAGTTTCCTTGAAGTCGATTTTGACAATCTGACGTCTGGACGTGGGCATATGATCATTCTAATTCAAAGCAGGTGAAATACAATGGCAGTCGGGTTTACAAGTAAAATATGCCCACAAGCTGATTACATAGATAAAAGTATCATATGATAGTAATTGCTATTAAACATATTTCCCCAAATTTTTTAGTCCCTAACTCCACTTTTACCATGGTTAAGAAATAAACTATTATTAGATGTTGTAACTGTGACATTACTGCGAACTGATTAATACAAACAATATTTTGAACATTTGTACACGTGCATTTAAACAGTCTCCATGCATGTAATATTACACAAAAATAGGGAATAAATTTACCTACAGTTTCTGTTTTCTAATTGTATCGATTATTCAAAAAATATGTGCATTGCAAACTTTTTTACACAACACTTTCAATGATATGACATTTGATTCGTTATTATTTTTGTATCAAATAATCAGGCTAGATTCTGAATTTTGCAGTGCCACAGCAGTTTTAAAAGTGATAATGGGTCCTATGCTAAAACACAATGGTTTAATGTACACAACTCGATATGCATTTTGAAGATTCGGAATATATTTAAAATTGACATTTTAACTATTCGAACTATAACGAATAACCTTTTATTTTTACGTAGGGCAGATTTCTTAATTAGAAATTTATTAATTGCTGTTGTGTTGTCATTTATTTCAGTATAAACTGTTTGATTATTTTTTATAACATTATAAGCAGCCGCCATGGCGCAGTGGTTAAGAATCTTGCCTTTCACTCTGGAGGTCGTGAGGTCATCTAAACCAATTTGCATTTTTATATTTAAAAAGAAAAGCGTTCTACACATACACACATACATACAAACCTAATTATATTAATGATAGCTAATTCATTAACAAAATTAATTCATAATAATCGTTTGGCTACTTTCATAAAATTATTAATATTATATCGATGAAGAATGGCCTATATAAGATATGGACGAGTTAACCTTGTTTATAATAATGCTTCTTATTGTTTTAAATTCACCCTACGATAGCTATTAAACAAAATCACTAGGGAAACGTACACGTAACTTGAATACTTTCAATGGCGATTATTCTGTAAATGTTAATATATTTTTCAAACGAATGTTTTTATATATAAAACGACTTTTGAAATTTCAAACTTTTCCAGATTTCTAAAGGTAATGATAATTTTTTATTTTACATGAAATTCATTTGTAGAATTTATGCATATATGACTTATCCGTACTCGTATGTTCTATGGATGGCAAGGTTTTTACAAATTAATCTCTTGTGTATATGCGTGGTACGTGGCGAACAGGAAACATATAGTGAATACATGCAATAACAATGCCTGTATTGCAACAAGCTTTTGTCCCACGTTGATGGCGCACCTACATACATACATATATGGCACTTGACACGTTAGTAATGTGTCAGATTATTCCTGAACAGTATCACCGAAAGAGTAACGGAGACCGACATATACATTCATCGCGGTGCGTCGCCGTTGTTAAGGCACTGATGACAACACAACACGAAGTTGTATATAACAAACATACGAACTAAATTTGGTAGCATACAATGCATCGTACTCAATGCATTGCCCTACCCAACCACGTGTATATATACCTATATACGCAAATGCATGTCACAAAACGAAGGAACAGAGAGCATAAAGTTGAAAATCAATGGGATGAATTCCTGAAATTCTCTTATAAAAGTTAATACGGGTGCATTTAGAACTTGGTATTAAGATTCGAATTATTCATAAAGTTGTCTGTGAACTTTTAGTTGCTTGACCCTAATAAACTACTCGGATATTACGCTTAGTTTACTAAACAATGGGAATTTTCAATAAATTGTGGGTACCCAAAGAATCAATTAAAACATACAATAATTCGCAAATACACGCCACACACACACACCCACACATCCATAGTATTTCAATTAAAAAATGACTGGAGTGGCCTGTACTCGACTTTTACGCAGTTTTCACTAGATATATATATATATATATATATATATATATATATATATATATATATATATAACCAAAAGCAGCTATCAAACTAAACAATACTCTACAGAATTATTCTGAAATGTAATTTATCTAATTGAGTCTATTTTGTTTTCCTGTCATAATTACAGATGATCCGATAATATAAGCTACATGCGAATCCATGGCAACGTAAACAAGATATTTATAATGCTTCCTAGCATTTTTCTCGCAACTGGTACATTTTTTGAAGAAATGTTTCAAACAAAAGTTGTGCGAAATATTAATATCTTTCATTGTAAGCATCACTATATTTGCCGTAAGTGCAGCCGCTCTAGTGATATTGGAGATAGAACAAAAAATGTATTGTATAAACATGCACTTCCGGTTTGAATATTCTTTTCAAAAATAGGAGGTGCATATCTAGGGCATATACAAGTCTTAAGCTTGAAGTTTCATAATTTTTCGTTCGACAGTTTTGGCTCTAGAGCGTTCACAGACACACGCAGAGAAACACACACACACAGACACACACACACGCACACACACAGACTGACAGACAGACAGACGTCATTCCGAAAATAGTCACATTCGATTCAGGGAAGGTCAAAACATGTATATCCGTTGAAATCTCGAGTTCGAAATCTTTCATGATTACAAGACTTACTTATTACTCTGTAAAGGTGTTAGAGGGTGTTGATGAAGCGAAGTTGATAAAACCCTCGTTGATGAACCAAAAAGAAGAATTAAAGAAAATAGATATTTTTTATCATGAACTGTTTTATTATTTCAATGTGAGTAAAAACAAAAATCTGCAACGCACTACAATGTTGTTTTATTTATTTTTATCGCCTGCTGCGGTAATTATTTTAAATATTATTTAGACAATAAATTATTAAATATATTACATATTTTAACAAAAGGAAAGTAAAAATAGGAGGTGCACAACTAGACCATATACTTCGTAAAAGAAAAAGTAAAAATAAATAATCATACCATAAGTGTATGCTCGAAATATCCGCTGTTTTTCTAATTGATATAGAATATTGTAAGTATTCCACGAAATAACTATACATATTCAATTAGTCAATGAGGGTGAAGAATAGACAATGCAGATTAAATTATAAGCCATTGGATCATTTAAACTTATATTTTATTATAGACAATAAAATATTTTTGCGAATTACCTAAATGTTGTTGGTAGATCACCTTAGAACCCGTAGGATATAGGTTGATGACCACTGCTCTGGAGATTCTTTAAAGTTTGGGTGTAGTTGATGAGTAGGTATGTGAGTTCTTAATAACATAATTCGTTTAAAGTAGTTTAGTAGAAAATTGTGCCGGACAATATTAATTGAAGTACTTGGACCGACCGTGTATTTATCATGTTTAATAGACGTAATTAAAACTTTCACTGGTAAAAACTTCGGACACCTGTTCGGTTAATGGAGTTTGTAAAACTTTCGAGTTCGGTTGTTGGTTTTAAATTTCAACAACTATAGATGAATTATGGACCATGCAGAGTTTTTGATGGCAACGCAGTAAATACTAAAAATTAACAGAGCCGCACTAGGCACGTACAATTGTTTTGTTTGTTTTACATTATTAATACGACTGCATTGTTGATCGCGATGGAAAAACATTTCAATATGAGAATTTTGGATTGAAAAATTACTGCTCTTACTAATTGATCACTAAGTATTTCTGCCAAACCAAAACATCATATATGACGTCCTACCATTTTTCACGGCGTCAGCAAAAATAAATATCGTCTAGTTACATCAAACATTCATTTGAGAAATACACATTGCTAAAATAAAGTAAAATATTTTGAAAAAAGAAACACTAGAATAGTGAATATCGGCTACCAAAACCAAACACGCTGAAGGAGGTATATTCCCTAGTGCCAATAGTTGCGCATCACCAACATTAACAAATTCAAAGGGTATAATTGCATGCGACTTATTGTAAGAATATTTTATATTTACATGCAATATTTCTACATGCATACACAACATTATTATCATAACTTAATTTATTACTTGCGAAGAACTGATGAAGGTTGCTTAAATATTTTAGTATATAGAAAAAATGGGTTGTGGCCAACGCGGGACTTTCTTTTACGTTGTTTTCATCAATATTTATTGATTATAAAAATATAATATTAAGAAATAATAATCCAACAGAAACAATATAAAAAACTTAGCTTACCTTATATAAATAATGAATGGGTTAAAAATTATACCAATACCAATTTGTAATGGTTTCGAAGTACTAACTATCAAAACTAAACAATTCTCTACAGAAATATTCTGAAATGTCATTTATCTAATTCAGACCATTTTGTTTTCTTGTCGAAATATTGACAGGCGCAGATGATCCGATTTATTAAGCTACATTCGAATCCATGACAACGTAAACAAGATTCTCATCATTTTCGGTAGCGGTTTTCTCGTAACTGGTACATTTATTGAAGAAACTTTTCAAACAAAAGTTGTGCGAAATATTATTATCTTTCATTATGAACATAACTATTTTTGCCGTAAGTGCAGCCGTTCTAGTGATATTGGAGATAGAACAAAAAATGCATAGAGTAAACATGCACTGCCGGTTTGAATATTCTTTTCAAAAATAGGAGGTGCACAACTAGACCATATACAAGTCTTAAGTTTGAAGTCTCATAATTTTACGTTGGACAGTTTTGGCTCTAGAGCGTTCACACACACACACACGCACACACGCACACACACACACACACACAGACGTCACTCCGAAAATAGTCACATTCGATTCAGGGAAGCTCAAAACGTGTATATCCGTTGAAATCTCGAGTTCGATTTTTTTGGTGATCCCTATACTTACTTATTACTCTGTAAAAGAAAGTAAAAAATGTAGTGCATATTTTAATATTCCGAATTTATAATTTGGTCTTACGAGCAACCAAGCGAGCGAGCGCTACGAACATCCAAGTATATAAGTAATATATATTTTTAGAATCAGTGTGACGAGACACACTTTTTGATAAGAAATACGATGGAATGCTTTAGGTTCTTCAGTACTTCGTACGGCGAGCTTTAAAAATGTTAGAGTTGACTCTCTTAAACTGTCATCTATTTGTATATGTACATATATACGATTGTTAAGAAACCATGGCAAAATGTATTGTGGATATAAAAATGGCATTATCAGTAAATGGTTTTTACTTTCTTTTACAGAGTAAAAATGGGTTGTGACCAACGCGGGACTTTCTTTTACGTAGTTTTCATCAGTATTTATTGATTATAAAAATATAATATTAGGAAATAATAATCCAACAGAAACAATATGAAAACCAAGCTTACCTTATATAAATGAATGGGTTGAAAATTATACTAATACCAATTTGTAATGGTTTTGAAGTACTAACTATCAAAACTAACCAATTCTCAACAGAAATATTCTGAAATGTCATTTATCTAATTCAGACCATTTTGTTTTCTTGTCGAAATATTGACAGGCGCAGATGATCCGATTAATTAAGCTACATTCGAATCCATGACAACGTAAACAAGATTCTCAAAATTTTCGGTAGCGGTTTTCTCGTATTTGGTACATTTATTGAAGAAACTTTTCAAACAAAAGTTGTGCGAAATATTAATATCTTTCATTATAAACATAACTATTTTTGCCGTAAGTGCAGCCGTTCTAGTGATATTGGAGATAGAACAAAAAATGCATAGAGTAAACATGCACTGCCGATTTGAATATTCTTTTCAAAAATAGGAGATGCACAACTAGACCATATACAAGTCTTAAGTTTGAAGTTTCATAATTTTACGTTGCACAGTTTCGGCTCTAGAGCGTTCACATACACACACACACTCACACACGCGCACACACACACACACACACACACACAGACGTCACTCCGAAAATAGTCACATTCGATTCAGGGAAGCTCAAAACGTGAATATCCGTTGAAATCTCGAGTTCGATTTTTTTGGTGATCCCTATACTTACTTATTACTCTGTAAAAGAAAGTAATAAGTAAGTATAGGGATCACCAAAAAAATCGAACTCGAGATTTCAACAGATATACACGTTTTGAGCTTCCCTGAATCGAATGTGACTATTTTCGGAGTGACGTCTGTATGTGTGTGTGTGTGTGTGTGTGTGTGTGTGTGTGCGTGTGTGTGTGTGTATGTGAACGCTCTAGAGCCGAAACTGTCCAACTTAAAATTATGAGACTTCAAACTTAAGACTTGTATATGGTCTAGTTGTGCACCTCCTATTTTTGAAAAGAATATTCAAACCGGCAGTGCATGTTTACTCTATGCATTTTTTGTTCTATCTCCAATATCACTAGAACGGCTGCACTTACGGCAAAAATAGTTATGTTCATAATGAAAGATAATAATATTTCGCACAACTTTTGTTTGAAAAGTTTCTTCAATAAATGTACCAGTTACGAGAAAACTGCTACCGAAAATTATGAGAATCTTGTTTACGTTGTCATGGATTCGAATGTAGCTTAATAAATCGGATCATCTGCGCCTGTCAATATTTCGACAAGAAAACAAAATGGTCTGAATTAGATAAATGACATTTCAGAATATTTCTGTAGAGAATTGTTTAGTTTTGATAGTTAGTTAGTTCAAAACCATTACAAATTGGTATTGGTATAATTTTCAACCCATTCATTTATATAAAGTAAGCTTGGTTTTCATATTGTTTCTGTTGGATTATTATTTCCTAATATTATATTTTTATAATCAATAAATATTGATGAAAACTGCGTAAAAGAAAGTCCCGCGTTGGCCACAACCCATTTTTTTTTTTGAAAAAACTTAATCTGCAAATGTTGCTAGAAATTTTAATTTCCTTAACTTTTTACTTTCTTTTATAGAGAAATAAGTAAGTATTCTAATCATGAAAAATTTTGAACTTCGGATTTCAACGGATATACATGTTTTGACCTCTGAATCGAATGTGACTATTTTCGGAAAGACGTCTGTGTGTGTGATTGTGTCTGTGTGTGTGATTGTGTCTGTATGTGTGTGTGTGTCCGTATGTGTGTGTGTGTGTGTGAACGCTCTGGGGCCAAAACTGTCGGACGTAAAATTATTAAACTTCAAACTTAAGATTTGAATATGGTCTAGATGTGCACCTCTTATTTTTGATAAGAATATTCAAACCAGAAGTGCATGTTAACTCTATGCATTTTTTGTTCTATCTCCAGTAACACAAGAACGGATGCACTTATGGCAAAAATAGTTATGTACATAATGAAAGATATTAATATTTTGCACAACTTTTGTATGAAAAGTTTCTTCAAAAGTAAAAGAAAATCGAGTGCAGGCCACTCCAGTTATTATAGTTTAGGAGTTTGAAGAAACTTTTCATTTAAAAGTTGTGCAAAATATCAATATCTTTCATATGTTTCACTCTAACTCATATCTCATAAAGGGATTTATGAGATATTAAAAATTAGCAAGAGTAAACCATTACGTCCATTCCTTACAAAAATCTATAGTATTCTTCCTGGCCCCATACGAGTCTTATGATTAAAGTTTTATAATTCTATCATCAACTATTGCTGTATATTAGCTATCAGACACACACATAACATTTGGAAAATAGTCATTAATGTTTCAAGAATGGTCAAAACGTATATTACTGTTTAAATCTCGAGTTCAATGGTAAAGAAAAACATAGATCTCCATGAGTATATAATGTAACTTGAAAGATAATATGAATTCTATTGTAATATTGAATATTTTAAATTCAAAGCATTATTATATTTCTTGCAGATCTTTTCAATATCGTCAATATTGTTTTTAAATCAATACTTTAGAGGGTTTATATTTAGGAACCTTATAAATGTACCTATATTTGAACCATAGTTGGTTCAGAATTTTCAGAGGTGAAGATGTCACAATTACCCTTTCTCACTGAATACAGTAATAGTCACAAGTTCTCTTGATGGTTCTAAATGAACTGTAAATAGTTCCCAAAGATTTGGGCTTGGGAACCCATGTTATTTCACCATGAAGTTTAAGAAATTGCATTGTTGCAAATATCTCCGAAAATGCAAGAGTGCTACTAAAGAGGTTATATATGAAATTGAAGTTCGAATAATTCTCAAAAAAAAAAAGCCAAAGACAAGACAAAGAAAACAACATTGTCCTCCAAATCTTATTGAAATCGAACACGACGATATTTTTGCCTACGTAGCCGTGTTTCGATCCGTTGAAAAGTCTGTGCTCGGTGCACGTTTTTAGAACGATTTTTGGGGCGAAAAATCCAACTTGTGGTGCCCGAAAGCCCTTTGTACAATTAATAAATGGATATACCCAAAGTTGTCATTTCCTTTTGTTTTACTCTCAAGAAAATAATTTCGAAAAACACCTATTTTTCAGCCGGATTTAGTGGACTACCCCCTTAAGGAAAATGTAATTTAGTTAATAATGTATTGTGGAACAGATTAAATATAATTTTATGTTCTATGTTTATATTGTTGTTTTTATTATGTTGTAAGATACGCCTAACTAACGATTATTATGAAATATACATATTATATCTAAATATATAAATGTATATACGAGTACTTATAAATAATATTATGTATATATATATATATATATATATATATATATATATATATATATATAAAAAAGAACACCCGAATATATATATATATTTTTATATATATATATATATATATATATATATATATATATATATATATATATATATATATATATATATATATATATAACTTTAAACTTAAGTATATAACCTGGGTGTGCACCTTCTATTTTTGAAAATAATATTTGAATTGGAAGTAACAGTTTATTCTTACAATGTTCTCGGAAATTAATTAAAGAAATCTCGGAAATAATTAAAAATTAATTAAAGAAAAAGTGTTTTTTTTTTTAATTGTAAATATAAAAATTTCTAACAACATATTTAAAATGTTATTTTGAAAAATGTACCATTCACTATAAAATCGCATTTGAAATAGTTATATGTACGTTTATATAGTGACAATACATATTGTTATTGTTTCATAGCAATTATAGATTGAATTTAACACCAAATTAAGTATTATTATAAATACAGCTAGTAAAAGGTCAGTCCAGTTTCATTCGTTCATCCGTTAATGTTACAGACATAGGGCTGAATAATGTAGGTCTTTTCTGCTACTGCACGACTAGCAATTATAAATGAATATGATGCAAATTGATTTGTAGTCCGCCGCCACTGCTTAAAGTGATAAATTTTTATGCAACAAGCAACGTTTCGTGTATATGCAGTAAATTAGTGAATTTGTTTTTCAGTGTTGGTCGCGACGTTGCGTCAGAAGCAGCAATGTAATTTCGCTCATGAAGTCGGCAGTTTTTATTATTTATCACCGAGTTCAACGCGGTATCCCACGACAAGCTAACAAAATAATTAAATTTGTGGAAGACGAAGCTGTATGCGCCGTGAGACGTGCCATATTCTATTCTTTCTCCTTGCACCAACTTACATTTTCTATCTTGATGATTCAGTATCCTTTTTCAATAAAAGTGAAACGTGTACTTTCCGGTTTAAATGTTACTGAGAACAAGCGGATATTTTATATAAAAATTATGGTTTGTTTTGTTAACAACTATTGCTACATGAAATTTAATAAAGAATATCATTAGCTGGTGCTAACTTTATTATGAATACATGTTTTTATTCAAATAGTTGTCTGCTGTCATATTGAAAATAAATTAAAGGAGGACTTAATTTATTTCGTCGCTAGAATTCTTTGCTTTAAATGCAACTTATAAATTATTTTAAATTCGTATTTAAATTTATTGAGTTAGAATTCGGAATTGTTACCCGAATTCAATTAAGTAACAGGCCGTAATGTCATTTAATAAAGGCAAATTACAGCAAAAATACGTCTCGGTGTGCCTGAAACATATTTTAATGAAGACAACGACCACGGATTATTTTCTTTTAATTGATAACTGGAGTAAGAAGAAAATTAATTCTATATAATTCGCACGGTACTTTTGTCGTAATGCCATTTATTCTATTAAGCGATTTCATATTTTTAATATAAATTATTTTTATGAACAGTATTAATATTTTTTTGTAGATTTCTTTGAAATACTCAAAACATAAAATTAGTGCAAATTTAAACATTAAAAATTATAATATTCATTGATTCTCTATGACTATTGGGTTGTCAATATGAAGAAATCCTGTAGATATAAAATATCTTAGAACTAATTGTAAACTTTTTGTATGCTTTAATTATTTATATTAGGGCAGTATTTGCGGCACCATAACTCGGGAAGCATACCGACAATTAGATGTATACTGCTAGCAGATTCAAACGGGATGCCAAATAATTTATGTAGCAAATTTGGTTCAAATCGCTTTGATATCTTCAGAAAAGTAGAGGGTAAATTATTTTGATTTAAATCTCTTCTTAAGGCCGTTTGACACGGCTCATTATTTATTACAAAATTTACTAAATAATTTAAAATATGAAATATGCATAAAGAAATGATCCTAAATTTTTATATAAATTTTTAACTAAGAAAAGTAAAACATGTTCTAGTTTTTTGTAAATAATTCACTAAATATGTTTTTTGTAAATAATTCACTAAATATGCGCAACAAAATGCGCAGATAGTAAAAATTGAATAATGACAGATGACTTTTAGGTTTTAGGTTATGTGGTATGTTTTTAGTGTGTGCAAAATTTAATGTGAGCTGAAATTGAGTCTCTCATAAATGTATCTTGTTTAGATATGTTATCTTCTATAAGATTAAGTAAATGTAAAAATTGAGTTTCACTTAATCTTAAAAAAAAGTACAAATATTTGCCACGGTACAATGATAACTAATCATTGTCGCCATCATTTAGTTCACTTCGAAACTATTATAATCCGAAATTGCGCATGCGCAAATGGTAAATTTTACAATAAATATTGCATGTGTGGCACACATTTAAAATAATTTAATGATTAAAAGTTATGCAATTTTTTTAACTAAAATTAGTACTAAATTATTTTATAAATTTTGTAATAAATATTGAACCGTGTCAAACGGCCTTTACTCCTGAAAGATGAAGATATCAATTAAAAGAAGAATGAAATCCCTAGTCGTTTCTTTCATTAAAATATGTATCAGGCACACCGTGAAGTAGCACCAAGCTTTGTTTAATTTATTTTTTGTTTCTTGAATGAAGTCTTAAAGAAAGTATTGTAATCATGAGATTTTAACGGATATACATGTTTTGACAATCTCTGAAATAAACCTGATTATTTGTGTCTGTCTATTTGTGTGCGTGCGTCTGTGTGTCCCAAAAATGTTCAATCTAAAGTTAAGGAACTTTAAAATCAAGATTACAAGTTTTAAATATTACGTAATACATGTACATGGCCCGAGTGTGCACCTACTATTTTTAGCTCGCCGTACGTAGTACCGAAGAAGCTAAAGCATTCGGTCGTGTGTCTGTAGCATTCTCGGATCAAAAAATTTCATTAAGAAAAAGTGTTCGTCTCGTCGCCTTGATTCCGAAAATGTATATAACTTATATACTTGGATGTTAGTCGTCGCTCGCTCGGTCGCTCGTAAGACCAAATTTGTGCCCTCTACTCCTCTGCAGGTACCGAAGCGATTTACTCCAAATTTGGTACACATATTATTTGGCATCCCATTTGAATCCGCTCACAGTTTATATCCAATCGCCCGTAAACTTCCCGAGTTATAGGGCCTCAAAATTTAGAGCCCCCCTTAATACTGCTTTTATAAAAAAAATTAATACACATAAAAATTCTACTAAAAATTCTAAGATATTTTATATCAACAAGATTTTTTCATTTTGTTAATCCAAAGTCCGAAAAAAATTATTAAATATTATAATTTTGAATTTTAAAGTATGAACTAAAATTTTTTTTTATCAATATAATCTAAAATTAAATGTAAGACTTTTTACACCTATAACATATTTTCAAATTGTTAACCAAAAGGCCATAATAATTAAAAACCACTGCTCGCAACGCATATTTTACCTAAGGGCGAGTTCTGCGCGTTGGTGCGTTTTACGCGTACCAAATCTTGTTGATAATAATACCTGAACTGGAAGTAACAGCTTTCTCTTGCAAATATTTCAATATCTTGGAAACGGCCGATTGATTTAGCTCTTTTGTAATTCATACGGTGAGCTAAAATTTATCGATGCATGGAATCGTTGTATCATCAGTGCTCACAATAATATTAAACATACGCCATGTTTAGTGTAATTTAATTATTGCATTGATTAAAAAATCGATGAAACAATCTTTGTAATTACGACTTTTCTTTTTACTTTCTTTTACAGAGTAATAAGTAAGTATTGTAATCATGAAAAATTTCGAACTCGAGATTTCAACGGATATACATGTTTTGACCTTCCCTGAATCGAATGTGACTATTTTCGGAATGACGTCTGTGTGTCTGTGTGTGTGTGTGTGTGTGTGTGTGTCTGTGTGTGTGTGTGTCTGTGAGCGCTCTAGGGCCAAAACTGTCGAGCGAAAAATTATGAAACTTCAAACTTAAGATTTGTATACGGTCTAGATGTGCACCTCCTATTTTTGAAAAGAATATTCTAATCAGTAGTGCATGTTTACTCTATGCATTTTTTGTTCAATTTCCAGTAACACTAAAACGGCTGCACTTATGGCAAAAATAGTTATGTTCATAATGAAAGATGTTATTATTCCGCACAATTTTTGTTTGAAAAGTTTCTTCATAAATTGTACCAGTTATGAGAAAACTGCTACGATAAAACTCAAATATCTTATTTACGTTGCCATGGTGATACCTACACTTGTGACAAATATTACTATTTTTAAATCGGATCAACCATGAGTTACATCATTTGTTTCTTGAAAACAAGCAAAGCAAACGAACCATAACATTGACAATTATCTGTTTGAATTAATATTTAAAATATTGATTTCTTATTTTTAAAACGAATCAACCATGAGTTACATCATTTGTTTCTTGTTTATTGAGAACAAACAAGCATTCCTTTGACAGTTATCTGTATGAATTAATATTTAAAATATTGATTTCTTATTAGAATACATTGTATCAGGTAAATTATTATAGAATCAATTTATATTATATATTTGCTGACATAATTAATTAACAATTTCAGAGTTTTACTGTGAAATTTGACTGTTTAAGAGTGAATACGATAAGTACTTCAAATTCAGATCCATTATAAATTAGTATAATTATCCAGTTATTTTCATTATATATTAATATCTATCTATTGAAAACTACGTAAAAGAAAGTTGAGTGCAGGCCACTCCAGATATTTTTCTTAACATAATTTAAAGCTTCAGTGCACTTTCATTAATGAAACAATCTTTCATCGCGATTAAGCTATCATTTCTCAGTAGCTTAGGTATATACTGCAAATAACAATTATATAATAATTATCAGGTTCTAAAGTACAAAGCTCGATTTACATGATGAGTTTTCCTATGAATTAATGCTAATTTTATCTTGATAATTGGATAAATTATTGAAGTATCTTAGTATTTACATTGTGTTTTTTTTTTTAATATTCTTGGGGATAATACTGTGCGACATAGTATTACTGTCTTCCTTACATGGCCCTAGATGTATGTCTTTTGGCCAGCAATTTTTATGTTTAAAACTATTTTACACAGTGGATATAGTATGGGATATGCGATTGCCAGTAGGGTCAACAAGACTTTGGAACTTACACGAACAGGCTCTAAGCCATGGGAGGGTTCACAGTAGAGAATTGAGGTTGTTAGTGATGTTTAACTTTTGTTGTTGTGTGTAGGTTTGTTCATAGCATTATTTGGTTCTATTGCAGATATTTCGTAATTTCTTCTATGGCTATGTTAATTTTTACTTTCTTTTACAGAGTAATAAGTAAGTATTGTAATCATGAAAAATTTCGAACTCGAGATTTCAACGGATATACATGTTTTGACCTTCCCTGAATCGAATGTGACTATTTTCGGCATGACGTCTGTGTGTGTGTGTGTGTGTGTGTGTGTGTGTGTGTGTGTGTGTGTGTGTGTGTGTGTGTGTGTGTCTGTGAACGCTCTAGGGCCAAAACTGTCGAACGAAAAATTATGAAACTTCAAACTTAAGACTTGTATATACCCTAGATGTGCACCTCCTATTTTTGAAAAGAATATTCAAACCGGTAGTTCATGTTTACTCTATACATTTTTTGTTCTATCTCCAATATCACTAGAACGGCTACACTTACGGCAAAAATAGCAATATTCATAATGAAAGATATTAATATTTCGCACAACTTTTGTTTGAAAAGTTTCTTCATAAATTGTACCAGTTATGAGAAAACTGCTACGAAAAAACTCAAATATCTTATTTACGTTGCCATGGTGATACCTACAATTGTGACTAATTTTATTATTTTTAAAACGAATCAACCATGAGTTACATCATTTGTTTCTTGTTTATTGAGAACAAACAAGCATTCCTTTGACAGTAATCTGTATGAATTAATATTTAAAATATTGATTTCTTATTAGAATACATTGTATCAGGTAAATTATTATAGAATCAATTTATATTATATATTTGCTGACATAATTAATTAACAATTTCAGAGTTTAACTGTGAAATTTGACTGTTTAAGAGTGAATACGATAAGTACTTCAAATTCAGATCCATTATAAATTGGTATAATTATCCAGTTATTTTCATTATATATTAATATCTATCTATTGAAAACTACGTAAAAGAAAGTTGAGTGTAGGCCACTCCAGATATTTTTACTTAGAATTAGCTGTATGTTGGTTGGGAAGTCTATGCTATTATCCTATAATTTCGCCAATAGTGCGTTTCTGGTGTGTTTGTATTTTGTGCACGCTAGATATATTTGGTTATCATGTTGTCTTACCATAAAATATAGTTCATGAATAATATTAACGATGGCGCAATTGCTAACACAATAAACTTGAGGTATTTTCAAGTATGTACTAAATTAATATAAGACTGATTCTGTCTCGAGATTATTTTTAGTATGTATGTAATCAAAAGACGATTTGTCGGTAACGTCTTGCTGTTTAATTGTCGCTAATCAAAGCTGAAAAGGCTCTTCGTGCCACCAACAAACTCAACTGAACTGTTTAACGAACGTTACAACTTAAATCAATGGTTCTTCAAAGTGGCTTATGGCACTCGGTAATTACCCACGTATTTCATAGCTTCATCGCTAGCTTTAGACTAGAGACGAATATTATTTCATTCGTTGTATGTACACAAAAACAATTTATTCTCTGAAGGATATTTGACACAGTTGCCAATTACCATTAATGTATGTATGCCCGCAATATTCCTTTGAAATTATAAAGTAGTATTTATTGATAAATATAACAAATGAAGTAAGCACAACTGAGTGTTCATAGTAGTTCCAATAAATCGAAAGTAATTTTCAATTAAAATAAATATAATACACAGATGTTGATTAACATTTAGGTTATGCTGAGATGATAAGATTTGTATTATAAATAGTGCAATGAGAATTAAAACACTTATTTCTAACATAAATCCTGCGAAATTTATTAATTTACACACCTTCATTACAACCATTATTATCTGAACAAGCTACATTTATTTCTACTATAAAGTATTTATTTTACAACCTCATATATTCACTTAGTTATTGATTTTTCAATAGCACAATAACACTCTCTATTCTCATGCTTATTTCTGTCTGCACGCATCTACTATTTATTTTATACTGTGCTATCCCTGTCCGCGATGCTTGCTTTTCACAATACTATTTGAATCATAAGGAAATTTTCCATAAGGTTTGAGAACAATCCGCGACGCAGACAAGATTGTTCTATAGAATCCCGAAACAACATAATATATAATAATAATATTCTTAAAATTTTAAATAATCTATATAACAATGATCGTTAGTAAAAATTTTGGATTATGACTTTAAATATCAGTTGCTTGTATAATTATGTTTGCTTCATATAATACAGTAACAAAGTTCTTCAAAGGTTTTACTAAATTTACGTAAACATTTTTAATAAATTTCGTTTTGAATAAAGTTACTTGTGGGTGGAAAGCTTTCCCATACGTACTTACTTTATCTGCCATTTGAATGAACGGACATTGCCCTAGAGATTGGTGCACTATTAATTTTAAATCCTTCCAGTTCAATAAATAAAATAATCATGTATAAATTAACAGTACATAATTCGATCCCTAGACAATAGTTCAATCTGAGTGTAAATTAAACAGTAGTAATAGTGGTTTTAAATCGAACCTAATAGTACATTGCGAATATGAATCAAAATAATCGTGATCGCGGTTTCATGTTTTGAAATTTAGCCGACTTTATGAGTTTATGGCGGAACGTAGTTCCTGAAAACTTGGGTATTTCTTTTTGATCAAAACAAACACAACTTGATCATGGTTGTATTGGTCAACATTATACTTTCTACCATATAGTCACTGTGCAAACTAGAATAGTGCAAACTATATTTTTGCTCGCCGTACGACGTATCGAAGAAGATAAAGCATTCGGTCGTGTCTCTGTAGCATTCTCGGATCAAAAAATTTCATTAACAAAAAGTGTTTGTCTCGTCGCCCTAAATCCAAAAATGTATATAACTTATATACTTGGATGTTAGTCGTCGCTCGCTCGTAAGACCAAGACCAGATACACATATTATTTGGCATCCCATTTGAATCCGCTCGTAGCTTAAATCTAATCGCCCGTATACTTTCCGACTTATAGGGCCCCAAACTTTAGAGCCCCCCTTACCCTTAATACCGCCCTTATAAAAATAATTAAAACACTCAAAAATTAAACTAAAATTTCTAAGATATTTTAAATCTACAAGATTTTTTCATATGATTATCCCAAAGCCTGAAAAAAATTATTTAATATTATAATTTTGAATTTTATAATATGCACAAAATTTTCATTTTATCAAATTAATCTACAAAAAGATGCAAGACTTTTTATATCGTTAACATTTTTTCAATTTGTTAACCAAAAGGCCATAATAATTAAAAACCACTGTTCGCATCGCATATCTTACCTAAAGGCGAGCTCTACGCATTGGTGCGTTTTATGCGTACCAAATCTTGTTTCTTTTTGTATTAATTTATCACATAGGGCACGGATTTTTTTCTTTACCGGCATTCTTAACCGTTGAGTGCTCAGAATTATGATTGTTAATTCAGGAAACCAAAGCAACTGCAATTATCCTTAATCGCGGCTGCAATTTCTTTCACTTGCTAGTATATATCACTACTTAATTATTCGATGTAAGCTGTATAAATTTACAACATAAATAATACACACTAATATGTTTAGAGTGGTTTCGTTAGCTCACGCGAAATAGTCTTTTCGTCTAAAACTATTTTCCGGAAAGAAATATTTCCGGTACTCCAGAGAATGTATTCTGGAATGCTATTTGCGAAAACTTCAGATGCTAAATTACAAGGTAAGAAAACCCACTTTAGTTTTAACACTGAATTACACTTAAACAAACGTTGCACTAATAAATAAGGTATTTGTCTAAATAAAACAATTTCGCTGGTAAAAACCAAATTTACCTAACTAAAAAGTTTTCTAGCAATGTCTGTCGCGTGTCTAGATATCTATCCTACATTTGGAAACTAGTTATAAGATGTATATAAGGCTGTAAACATGATAATTTGCGAACTCTAAATTTTAACGAAAATACACATTTTGCACGTTGCTGTGCCTATGGGTTTGTTTGAGTTTGGGTGAGTGAGAGTGTGTTTGTGCTTGTGCACGTTTATTGGCTATGTGTGTGTTTATTTATCTATGTATGTGTCGCTGTGTATGTGTTTGTGAACGCATTTGAACGAAAATAGTTAAATGTATAATTATGAAACTTTAAACTGCTTAGTAGTGATGCCAACTAGCCCAAGATTTACCTTGTACATATAAAATATGTAACAATTATGAAACTTTAAACTTAAGGGGCTACCCCTGTTTATATTTTGTTCTCATTCTAGCAGAGGAGAATTTCTATTAATTTATGACATATATAATCATAATTTCGTAAATCGGGCCGTGCAGAACCATACAATCGACAATATAGCATATTTTTACTACGAGACTTTATTATTGCAGTTGTAAAATGGTAAACAGATATTATTTTGGAGCTATAGCTTCAATAATAAAATATCATCGTAAACATATATGCCATATTGTATATATGTATGGTTCTAGGCAGCACAAAAATATTAATATAAAGCTTAATATGTTGAAAATTAATTAATATATGTATTGGCGATTGCAACTAAGCGTTACACTCTCTGGCGGGCCATTTGAGAACTATTTATTCCGGTATTGGCTGTTGACAGATATACTTATTTCCATATAAAATATAACAAAATATTGTCTTTTAACGATGTCAAATGAATATTGTTGAGTGCCTGGGTATAAATCACAAAGGTAGAAACAACCTAATGTATCATTTCATCTATTTCACAAAAAGGGAAATGTACAAGTTCTATAAGAGGCGAAATTTGGAAAATGCAACAAGTGGATAGGCAAAAAATGTGGGTTATTAAACTAAATATGGGGAAAATAAATAAATCCCATATGGTAGATTGCATATTGCATTTCACAAATCTTAGTATAAATTAGTTTTTCTTAATCTTTCAATAGAATACTTTCAATCTCTAAATCCATTTAATTTAATATTTTTTATAATATTTAGGCTCTAATATTTTTAATTTATGTGTGCCCTCTACTCCTCTGAAGGTACTGGAGCGATTCACACCAAATTTGGTACAACTTATTATATGGCTTCCCATTTGAATCCACTCGCAGTTTAGATTCCATCGCCCGTATACTTTCAGGGTTATAGGGCCCCAAACTTTAGAGCCCCCTTAATACTGCCCCTAATTAAAACACTGAAAAATTCTATCAAAAATTCTAAGATATGTCATATCTACAAAATTTCTTCATATTATTAACTCAAAACCCGAATTAAACAAATTACAACTTTGCAGCATATTCACATTGTAGTCACATCTACCAAATATTTAATTTAATTTGTAATAAACGCCAATCGCTCGCTCTATCGATCCGCTAATATACATATTTAGCACAATTGGCACAATTACATATTGTTTTACGTGTAGTTAGTGCAAGTAAGAAATGGAAATGCAATACTATCGATGAATTTCCCCAAAAGAATTCAGAAGAATTGTTGCTGTTTCTCACTTATTCCACATAAAATTGTGTGCTCAGCATTGAAAACCACATTTCCTTCATAAACACATCGTGAATTTTCATTGCCATTAATATAACTCACGTAATCAAACACTGAAAACAGATTTTATCTTAATCTTATTTACCTGACTTATAGGTTGTAGACAAAACAGACCCGAAATGAGTAGTTCATGCCAATTCCCAAATGGCGCTGCGATCTTATCTTTATTTACCTATACCGTTACTAGACAGAAACCAAGATATAACAGAATGAGAATTTATTTTTGAAGGCCATATACCCGGAAGTAATGATTTGCTTTTGCTGCTTTTTCAATATCTCGGCATAGATATCAGGTGCGTTCAATGAAGTTAGCAACCTAGCAAATTAACTAGCAGATTTCGCTTAGCAGCAGCGAAATGTAACCTTAGTTCTAAAATAGTACCCTATTAAACGCCTGCTTCCCGCTAATTTCGGTAATTTTTGAAAATGACATAGTTTGAAGTTACGATATTTGTCAAACGAATAAATAGATTGGGTTATCCGAATTTCCTAATGATAATGCAACAATAGTTGTATAACTATAATATTCATTTGCAGAATCAAATAATAAATTCTGTATTATATCATACAAATAATAAAGATTCATTTTTAATTATTCAAAAAAAAAAACACTAAATTGACACTATTGGAAGATGTACTCTAACCTTAGTTATAAAATATTTTGCTGCTAGCAGAAGTTAGCGACAAAATCAGCGCTAGCTTTGCTAGCTAGCAATGCTAGCGCGGTAAACTTATGAATTTAAAATATATGACGGCACTTCCGTATTGCTAGATTTTGCTAACCTCATTGAATGCACCTATTATGACTGAGAACATTTTCATGATAACAACAGTGCTTTTTAGACTTCGACTAATAAAGTAAAAATTACTATCAGTAGTATACTGAAATTATAGTATGTATTAAAATTAGAGGAATGTCTAAAAATTGGGGTAGTTTGATATGCAAGAGTTAAACACACATAGATCTATTGTACAACAAGCTTAGGTACAACGCACCTCCACCACCCTCGCCTTTTAAGTAATATATGCAATGCGAGCAGCGGTTTTTAATTATTATGACCTTTTTTGTTACCAATTTGAAAATAAATTTTATAGATATAAAATGTCTTACAATTTTTTGCAGATATTTTTGATAACAAAAAATTTAGTGCAATATTTTAAATTCAAAATTATAATATTTAATTTCATTTTATGGCCCTTGGGTTAACAATTTGAAAAGAATTGCTGATATAAAATATCTGCGAACTATTAGTAGTGTTTTTGAGTGTTTAAATTATTTTCATAAAGGGGCTCCAAATTTTGGGGCCTTATAACTCGGGAAGTATACAGGCGATTGTATTTAAACTGCCAGCGGATTCAAATGAGATGCCAAATAATACGAGTAGCTAATTTGGTGAAAATCACTCTGGTACCTTCAGAGGAGTAGAGGGCACAAATTTGGTCTTACGAGTGGGCGACGACTAACATCCAAGTATATAACTTACTTATATTTTTGGATTCAAGACGACTAGACAAACACTATTTGTTAAGAAAATTATTTGACCCGAGAATGCTACAGACACGACCGATTGCTTTAATTTCTTCCGTACTTCGTAATTCAAATACCTGTACAATATTTTAACATGGTTGTTCTTGTTCATTAGCAACACTAAACTGTATGCCAGTCGGTATGTATAATACAAGTTTATTACCCTCCATACCTAACTATTAATCATATCTTTAATCCGATGTCAGCGCTTCTGGGGATTACCACAAACTGTAATTAATACGGTGGTGTAGGTGTTTGTGTATTGTAGATATAACTTAGAATTAATCTTCGTGTATTTTTTACATAAATATTGACTAGTCCTGTTTAAATTTGGAACAAAAACTAAGCTATTTTTTATAATTCTTGTAATCTAAAATTGCAAATATCTCGTTAAGAACATTCTTGGATTACAAATATGATTTTGCTTATTGACAATTCGGAGATTATTCTAAAATGTAACAAATTTGTGTTATAAGTAGGCTAAAACCAAAAGCCATAGAGTATAATAATCTTTGCATTTAATATTCATTACAACAGTTTTCATGGTTAATTATCAATTTCAATGATCCTAACTAATCCTGACCGTTTTTCTCTACAGAATTCAGTGGATTAGAAACTGTATTCTTTATTTTTTCATGTTATAAAAGCTCACCGAACGGCGATGTAAAGACCTGCACTTATACTAGTTTTAACAGTGGCTTGTAAATAATTTTTATAATGATTATTTATAGCTCGTCGTACGGCAGCACAAAGTGTTCCAATTCGGAAACTCACATTTTGAAGTTTTCTGAATTGATAGTGATGATATTTGAGATCACATCTGTGTCAGTCCGTGCCTTACAGCAATACTATTGAAGATAAAATTATGAAACTATAAATTTAAAGTTAGTCTGAAGCAAATCTCCTATTTTATAAACATTTATACATATAATGTGAACGCTCTACAGCCCATACCAATAATCATAAAGTATGATGTTTTGAATTTATATTTTTTATATCTCTGGAAAGGACCCTCCTTTTTTTGAAATTAATATTTCAACCAAAAGTGCATGTATGTGTAGATGTGTGTCTCGATGTACGAGTATATGTCTGTACACAATGCAGCCTACAGCGTTTAAAAAAAAAATAGATGTTTTGAAATTATGATTTGTAAATCTTTGGCAAGAAAACTTTGAGTAAATCCAATATAAGTTAAAGTTCTTTTTACTTTTTAGAAGAATTTACGATATATTGTTATCACCATCGAAAATGGCCATTTTACATTTACGTTTCCCTAGTTATCACACATAAATTATGTTTTATGGCAATAGTAGGACGTATTTAAAGCAAAGTAAAACAATATCAAATTAATTGTGAGAATTAAGTATAAGAGGGTCATGTGAAGAGCACTCTAGATTTTATATTGATTATAAGCTTGCCGGATTATAACTTGAGCCTTTGGTTTTTAATTAAAAATAATAAGCTCGTCACAGAATTCTTGCATCTATGCATTTTATACATTTCAATTTACATGACCTAGTGCCATTATAAGCATTAACTGGACATTATTTCAATAGGTTGTTCTGAAGTGTATATACCATACACGTACTGACGCGATGGCACTGCGGTGATGGCACGCCTGCTTATAATTACTGTTTGTTCACAAGCGTTACGCACTCTCAATCACGCGTGCCTGTTAAACACGTGCTGTGCGTGACATATGGGGGTGCAATGAATGTCATCATCCCGAAATCGAGAACTCATTCGCTCAATATTTATTTTATATTGACAATTCAAATTTTGTGTTGCTGGATGTTTATTTGCTATGATAAAAGTAAATTATTGTAGTCATGAATATATTTGCATTCGAGATTTATTAGTTTATTCAAATAAATACACTACGGGTAAACACTAAAATAGAAACATAATTACAATATAAAATTTCTGAACATCGAAAATATTTCTTATTACTTTCTAATTTATTCGAGGCAACAAGTAACTTTAAACTTACTTTTCAATAATTGTATTTGGCAAATTAGTTTCCATAATAATTGTTTTTGTCAATGTAAACTCGATAAAATGGAATGAAAGTTTTTAAATTGTCTCCTTATATAGAAAAGGCAATGTGCCAGTTAAATTTCGCCAATTCACACATATATACAAATGAGTATTTCGAAATGTTTCGTTTAGTGAATATATAGCGGAATTATACTGAGAATTAAAAAGAACTTTTCAAATTTAGTAGTAATAAGTGCGACCAGCGGACTATTTAAATTAAAAAAGTATTGTCTTAAATAATTATGGCCATTTGGTTAACAATTTTAAAATATGTTATAAATATAAAAAGTATTATATTTATTTTATAGATTATGTTTGATATAAAAAAAAAAAACAAGTAGCGAGCATAATAAGAAGATGATTGTAGTGCCATCTATTGCTAGCTAGATTAGTTAATACAATAGATATTTTATATTATTTTCCATAACTATCCTAGTTTCTGCGCCTAAAATCTGAAAATATGAAAAATGTTATAAAAATAAAAAGTCGTACAATATGTTGTAGACTATCTTGATATACTATTTTAGATTAACTAATCTAGCCAGCAATAGATATTTTATATTATTTCTAATATCAATCTTAGTTTCTGCGCCTAAAATCTGAAAATATGAAAAAATTTTATAAAAATAAAAAGTCTTACAATATGTTGTAGACTTTCTTGATGTACTAAAAGAAATTTTTGCTTACAAAATTAAAATTTTAAATTTTAATATTTTTGTAGAAATAATCTATATTAGAATATTGTGTAAATTTTATTAGTGTTTAAATTATTTTTATAGAGCAGTATTAAGGGGTGTTCTAAGTTTTGTGGCCTTATAACACCGGAACTATATGGGCGATAGGGTCTAAACTGCAAGCGGATTCAAATGGGATGTCAAATATTATATGTACCAAATTCGGTTCAAATCACTTTTGTACCGTCTGAGAAGGACACAAATTTGGTCTTGCGAGCGAGCGAGCGAGTGACGACTTACATCCAAGTATATGAGTTATATATATTTTTGAATTCAGGGCGACGGGATAAGCACTTTTTATAAATGAAAATTTTGATCCGAGAATTTTACAGACACTGCCGAATGCTTT
Source organism: Leistus spinibarbis (assembly GCA_933228885.1). Lineage (NCBI taxonomy): Eukaryota > Metazoa > Arthropoda > Insecta > Coleoptera > Carabidae > Leistus > Leistus spinibarbis. The sequence continues at coordinate 8,740,147 of OW121794.1, read as the reverse complement.
AGCTTTTTCTGTACTTAGTGCGGCGAGCTAATAATTGCATAAGTTTTGACTGTGATGGACGAATTCTAATAAGAAGAATTGTAATTTGGAAATAACTCGATTATAACGGAATACACATCGTGTCCATCTCTGAATCGATTCATACTATTTTCGGTATGAAGTCTGTGTGTGTGTAAGTGTCTGGTTTTGTGCGTGTGTTTATGAGAGAAGGATGACTTTAGAGCCAATTAAATTTATCTTATAATTGAAGAATTGCATTTGTCCCGGAAGAAGACTGTTCAGTTCGCCGTACAATGTATAAAACAACTAATGCAATCGGTCGTGTAAAATTCTCGGATCAAAAAATTATTTTATCACACCCTCGTCACATTGCCCTGCATCCAAATATATATATATATATATATATATATATATATATATATATATATATATATATAACTTATATACTTGGATGTTAGTCGTCGCAGTAAGACCAAATTTGTGCTCCTACTCCTCTGAAGGTACCGGAGGGATTCACGATATTTCAGAATATGTTATATCTACAATTTTTTACATATTGGTAGTCCAAGCGCATTAGAAAATTATAATTTTGAATTTTAAAATTTGCAATAAAAAATATTTTATATATTATATCAAAATAATCTACAATAAACTGTAAAATTCTTTATATCTATAAAGTTTTTTAAAATTGTTAACCAAAAAACCATAACAATTAAAAATTTAATAGTCCGCTGCTCGCATCGTATATATTACTTATAAGGCGAATTGAGCGCATAGGAGCGTTATACCTAAGCTTTTTATTTTGGTAAACCGTATTTTAATAAGTAATGAATTAATCTTCCTACTTTTTGCATATCTTGAAAATAACACGAGTTAGCGAAAAAGTGATATTGAAAAAAGAAAGATATTGAACTTTTTAGCATCTTTGGTTTATTTGTTTTATTTTCTATTAAATATGTACCATTTTCTGAATAACCGCTTTTGAAAATGGTTAGCTTACATTTTTGTTTCCTATTGATAATGTTTTGAAGGATTTTTATTTTCGTTCACTACATGTCAAACAAATAGAAAATTGCCAAAATATAAAAACATTTCACCCAAAATCTAAATTTTTTGTTAAAACGATGTCAAAAATTGAAAAAATTTTTTTTCAAACCCTTCGTTCAAGTACAAGCTATATGCATCTAGTAACAGAAAAAATATTGTTTTTTGATTTCAGATAAGCATATCACTAGTTATTCTGCCTACCGTAAGAAAACATCGATTTCCGTAAACCAGCTGTTAATGGCTTATTATTCATTTTCTTCTTATGATTATTTTTAAATAATTTGTTCAAATAACTTACTTTTATATGCCATTACTTAGAATAAACCATATTAATTTATTTTGCGAAAAAAAAAAATCCGAAAATAGTGTTTTATTTTTATTCTTAAAACCCATGTAACCCCTTAAACAAAATAAAGCATTAATAAATATATAATTTTGAAAGTACAAACAAGTTGTGTAAGGGCAACTCCAATTTTTATTATTTTGCCTGAATACCGAAATATTAGTATTACAGCAAAGTACTGTTTAGATACATGGAATAATGTATAACGGACTGATACAATGAAAACTTGTATTGCAATCACTAATATTGTACACACGTTTCATCGAAACATTCGTTTCGTGTACGTAGCTAAATTCGAAAAGATTGCAATTTTGTTTACTAGAGCGATATGGAACGTATGTGTGTGTGACCAAGAAAAGAAGAAGTGGCATGTGATCTCGGGTTAGGGTGTAATGATGGTGTCCATGCAACGCAATGCTTGAAACACTACTACGAAGCGAACCTGACACTTTAATCAGATGGGAAAACCTCGCCCTCACAGAGTGCCATGCCGTCACTGGATCCAACTGACATATCCTTAAAGTAGCATTACGTGACTGACATAATGATACGTAAAATCCAGCTCATTGCAAGTAGAAAATATCTACCTACGTTTGAGAAAAACGAAAACGCGTTTGAAATCAACAGATCAGCAGCTTGACTGTATATCTTACTGCGCACACATATTGTTATTCCAATGGCTTGCTACAGATTTTCCACACAAATATAAATTCTATGCAAATTAGAACATATTTACTTGTGCGAAATATTCTCGAATAGGAGATCCAAGTAAAATATAAAACTATTCGAAATATATATTATCATATACTGTGATCAGCGGTTACACCATGCGTGATAATAATCTGGTAAAGAGCATACCATCTTTTGTTTTACCTATGCAGATATATTACATCATTAATTCAAGAAAATTAATATATATATATATATATATATATATATATATATATATATACATATATATATATATATATATATATATATATATATATATATATATATATATATATCAAACAAACGATTTCTTAATAATTACTGTTTCTTTCTCTCAGTGCGTAATGTTTTAAAGATAGCATTGTGATCACAAAAAAATACACCTCAATATAAACACCAAATATTTTTTTAAGGGTTCCTGAATCAATTTTAGATATTTCAAACACAATTGTAGGTTTGTATATATTTCTGTATACGAACGTTCTACAGCCTACGCATTTGATCATTAAAATATGATGTTTTAAATTTCAGATTTGTATTTACTGGGAAAGAAAATCTACTATTTTCGGAAAGAATATTTCTAATAGAAGTGCTTGTTTACTCGTGTTATTATTTGCATATCACGACTTGGGTGCCTATTCTGTAATATAGCAACAGTTGATGTTGCTGCAATTGATAACGTATAGCAATATCAGATGTTGCTGTGTACAGAGTAACCCTAATGTTGCTATCCTAGGGGATTTTACATGTCGATAACAGTGACAAAATTTAAGTTGGTAACACTACCGTTCATAATATTAAATTGTCTTTGACGCTTTCGCTAGCATCGTTATCGTTATTTTTGTGTTCTTTTTATATTTTCTCTAAATTGAAAATTAACGCGAAGATAAAGTAACAGTAGAGCAAAAGGAGTTGTTGATGTCCATTATGGAAGAACACCTGAATTTTACACGTGGAAAGTGGTTGGGAGTAGAGGGAAAGAATGCCACCAGTATAAAAATGTTTCAAATTTATTTTATTTATAATACCTGTATTTCTATAAATACAATTTGCAATTTCCTTTCTAATTGAAAATTAATGGCTCTGAGAAGAGCCTACATTTATTTTTGGTAATGATATTAATAAAAGTATCACTGTATGTAACGTCGCCGGTTTTCGTACCCCCTTCGCTTCAAAAATACACCAGCATCTCTGAGCATCATTAATATAATAACCCAGAAATGTTTGTATGTGAGTGTGTATGTGTAGAACGCTTTTTTTGTAAAAATGCAGATTGGCATAGACGGGGATCGAACTCACGACCTCCAGGGTGAAAGGCATGACACTTAGCCACTGCACCATGGCGACTGTTAATAATGTTATAAAAAATAATCAAATAGTTTATACTGAAATAAAACAATCACTACGATTCTGAAGTTCAGTCTGCTTTGAAATAGACAAAAACGAATCAAACGTCAGAATGAAATGTCAAAAAAGTTTTTGTGATAAATCTGAAATTCAAAGTTTAATCTTAAGTTTAAGGGGAGTAGCATGCTATAATTTCAATTTTTAAGTATATAATATGAAATAAGCGCATATTATTGCCTAATTAGCATATATTTTTAGCAAATACGTGTTTCTATACATTTATTTTAATTCATAGTTAATATTTTTCACTTCAAAATGGCCAAGAAGCATTGATTTTTGAAAATATGAGTTGCGGTAAGATTTTATAGTTCGTCAAATTATAATAACTGCAAGTAAGTAAATTTATAATTCTGATTATTAGAGAAATAAAATATTGAAGAGATAATTCAAACATATTTAGAAACATGTTTGGTTGGCAATATTATTCTTTTATTTTTGATGGCACAATCTATTGTATTTTAGTATATAACTAATTATCATCACTTTTAAAACTGCCGTTGTAACACTGCATCAGTTTTATACTGCAAAATTCAGAATCTAGCCTGATTATTTAATTCAAAAACAATAATGAATCAAATGTCAAATCTTTAAAAATGTTGTGTAAAAAGGATTTGTAATACATATTATTTGAATAATCGATTCAAATAATAAACAGCAATCGTATGTAAATTTATAATCCTGTTTTTTATATACAATCATAGAAACTGTCTAAATGATACAACACATATGCACCATACAAGGTTAAAATCAAAGTTAAACAAAATTTTGTTTAAATTTATCAGATGTTACACAGTGCATGATAAGCGATCGATTAGTTAATCTCAGCATAGTGATCTAAGAACAAAATAGCGTTCAAAGAAAGAACTCGATTTTTTCTTTATTATTATTTGCGATGTGGAAATTTGTATTACTATTATAGTGAAACGATACAAAATGAAGAAAAACCGTGTTATTATTAAATTACATGAAAATTCGCCATCAGTCAAAACTGACCTATGTTCTGTATACCATATGGGCACATGGTGCCCACGGGTGACCCTAGTCTCTTAATATTCGTCTTAGAATACTATTTTCATGTCGTTCTTCATTCTCTGATTCCTGGATAATTTGCAATGCTCCATACACATTAGCCATAATTGGATACAAAACTAATATGAAAATTAATAAATATGAAAAATATGTTTCACTAAATATAGCTTACCTTTTAATTAATATCGCAACTCACTAACAAATTTTGAAGAAAATCTAACCACAAACCTTACTGAATTTAACAAAAAGCGCGAAATATGATGCTAAAATTTTCAAAAAAGCACTGCATTCGCATTAACTGTCAAAATAGCATTTGCAGCAACACGTCCACTGTTGCTGCATATATCAAAAACAGTGACGTCATATAGCTCTGTTTCATAATGTACACGCTAGATGTCAGCAGTAAAATAGAAACTGTTGCTAGGATAGCAATATGGCTATGGGTACAGAATAGGCACCTTGGACACGAGGACACACCAACTTTTGCTATAGGTCGTCGTACGATAGTACAAGACAGCTATAGTGTTTGGTCATTTGTTTGTAATATTTTCGGATCAAAAAATGTTCTTATCAAAAATTATTTGTCTCGGCACCCTGATTACGAAAATTTATATTACTGTCGCTCGCTCGCTTGTCCGTAAGATAAACTTTGTGGACGTATCTCCTCTGAACGTCGATCAGTGGAGCCTTTCTAAATACTGCCCCTAGTCAACTTTAATTTTTTTTTAGAATTTTTTACTAAAAATTCTTAGATATTTTTGTCAACAAAGTTTTTACAAAATGTAAACCCAGGGGATATAAAAATAAATAAAGAATCTTCTTTTTTATTGTATCAGAAAAAGCTTCAAAACATTTTATATTTATAATGTTTTTACAGATTATGAATCCGAAGGTCAAAAAGAAATTATTATTTATAATAATAATAAAATTTCAAATGTTATTGGTTGATTGATTGATCTTGGATGATTGCAACAATACAATTTGGTCCTCTAACAATTGCTATCGTTCTTGTTATGGTATTTTGTGTGATTGTAGCTCGCCGGTACAGCGAGCTGTAAGCACAGTTTTATTTTTCGAAAAATGAACCATGAAAATTGCATTTTGAAAATAGCAATCATATATACACATCCAATAACACTGACGCAATAAGCACGTACACTGTTAACAACGCAAATAGGTACGCGGTACTAAGCGACGAACCCGCTGAAACACCAACAAACAACACAATTAGATCCGACACATCAAGAGACGGATCCACCGAAATACAAGTAAATAAAGACTCAAAACCTCCTCCAGTGTTTGTACAAGAAGTGGCAGACTTCCGACTAATGCTGCAAAGGCTAAAAACGGTCCTAACAACTACTGAATTCATCTGTAGAACGCAAACGATGAAGTAAAAGTAAGCACAAACTCCTCAGATTCATATAGAAAACTAATTCAACTCTTATGCAGTAGCAACACATATCAACCACGACAAGAAAGAGCCTAGAAGGTAGTAATTAAAAACATACACCACTCGATCCCGGCCGACGATATAAAGGAAGCTAAGAACCTCTCCACATGATCTATGTCGACCAAGAACCAGGAAGGAAAAACAAAGAAATGATTGAACTAAGACAAATACTAGATATCAAAAGTACGGTAGAAAAAAGAAATCCCGCAATGTATACGCTGACAAGAGCACGGCCACACGAAAACGTACTGCAACAAGCCATTCTACTGCGTAAAATGCAGAGAAAACCTCTCAACAAAAAAATGTAACAAAGACAAAAACACACCAGCACTATGTGCACTATGCTCAGGATCCCACCCAGCAAACTACAAAGGATGCACTGTGTACCCAAGACCTAAAAAAAAAAAAAAACTACCCAAGAAAATTCACAAAACGTAAACCACCATATAAAAATTCAACAATCCCAGAAAATAAGAGAGAACGTAAGTAACGCAGAAGCTGTTGGCAACACCACAGCCCATGACGTTAACGGACAGCATTCCCAACCCGAAAGCAGCTCGTACAGGTCAAAATTCTTAGATAAAATTGAATCCATGTTCAACCAACTAATGCCATAAAATACAATGATCATAAATATTCTACTACAAGACATACCACACGAGCCACCCAGACGGAACGGCACACGTGGATACCGCAATAATAATTAGAGAAAAAATGAAACACTACGTACTAGAAAATTTCGACAAAGAGCATCTACAGGCGACAACATCAAAAGAAAATACACACATGAAACACTCACTGTGTCCGCAGATACTGCCCACCAAGACACGCAATTAAGAAGGACGGATTTGAAGAGTACTTTAACACACTGGGAGACAGATTCTTCTCAGGATGAGACTTCAACACAAAACATCCTCACTGGGGTTCAAGAGTGACAAACCCGAAAGGGTAGAACTACGAAAAGAAATATCAGATAAAGGATATAATCACATCAGTACAGGAAAACCCACATATAGGCCAACCAACAACAACAAACGCCCAGACTTGCTCGACTTTTCATTGCAAGGGACATCTCTCATAACTACATAAAGATCGAACCTGCTTACGACCTTTCGTCAGACCACACGCCTGTAATACTCACCATAAGCTCAACCAATGTGTCCAGCTCGCCATAGGTAAAATACGCAATGCGAGCAGTAGACGTCAAATTATAATTTATGTTATGCTTTGTATTTTTTTCTTCATATTCTATAAAATAAATATGTTATTTTCTTATAAATATTGTTATTATTTGTAGTTACAGTTATTATATAAATTATAATAAATCTTATAAATAATAAAAATAAATATTAAATAAATTTAGTTTCATTATTTTTTATTATATAACGCTAATAAGTAAGTATATTGTTAACTTTTAAAAAATTATCTATTATTTTTAAATAGCCCAGCATTAAAAAATTCTGAGTTTTCTTCGACGAGATTCTTTTTCAGTTTTCCTAAATTTGACATGAGTATTCGGCCCATATGTCGAAAAATATAATACTTAGAGAAACAGGGCTTCGCAGGTTTTCTTCGTCATTTACAAGACTACATGACGGTTATTATAGATAAATAAAAAACTTTTAAATAAATTACGTCTATATTGCCAATTTGTCATTTTTTTCGCGATTTTCTAAATTTATTTTCTAAATATCTAAAGCTACGTCGATCATAGAGCCAAAATACTGACGGGATCGTGTTCAGGGAGGAGAAAACTATGAGATATTTGACTAAAACATGCAGTCTTATGGCCGCTTTGAATAATATTACATAAAAGAAAAGTTTTAACATTCAATAAACGTTTACTAGCAGAATGTAAGGGTTAATATTTTTTGTTCTAAATTTCAGTGGTCTCTCAGTACATCAAGCGGATTTTATATACGGAATATAAATCCAAATATGATAACAATAGCCAAAGGTAGTGATATTAAGAAAATTTAAGCATCGCATTTTTTCGAAAGGTTACTAGAAAGCCATCTACAACTGGTCGAATATACGGAGTATACTATTTAATATGTTTTCGATTTGCTACTTAGGCATGTCTTGTTATTATGATGATGAGTTTAGATGAATATGCTTTACTATTAATTAATACTTTACTCATAGTAATAAATCTATCAAAGCTTTGCTGAACGTGCATTCGAAATTAACAACAAAAATAAACGGAAACATATTTAGAGTGTTCTCCTTAACTCACGCGATATACCATTTTCGCCTAAAACTGTTTCTAGAAAAAACATTTCCGTTTCTCCACAGAATGTATTCCGGAATGTAATTTACGGAAACTTCAGATGCTAAATTACAAGGTAAGAAAAGTCAGTTTGCTTTTAACACCGTATTACACTTAAACAAAAATTGTGCTAGTAAATTAGAGAATAAAACAAAATATACAGGAATTCAGAAAATTCTTAGCTATAGTCGAAATACTGAGGCAACGGACTTGCGTCTTAGTCAAATGTTACTAGATTGATAGCGTCATGAGTGCAGACGTTCACACTGCTAAAATTAATTTGTTGACATTATATAAACTTAGGTTAGAATATATGAAAAAATTAAAGGTTTAGGTACAACGTACCTATGCGTCCACCTCGCCTTATAAGTAATTTATGCGATGCGAGCAGCGGTTTTTAATTATTATGGCCTTTTGGTTAACAATTTGGAAATATGTTATTAATATAAAATGTCGCACATTTTTTTTAATTACAATGATAAATAGAAAAAAATAGTGTACATTTTTAAATTGAAAATTGTAATATTTAATAATTTGTTTACAGCCTTCTGCTTAACAATTTCAAAAAGTCTTGTGAACATAAAATATCGAAAATGTTAAATTAAAAAATTATTAATGCCCTTTGGTTAATAATTTGAAGAAATGTTATAGTTATAAAAGGTTTTAACAATTCATTTTGATTATTTAGATATAAAAAAGAAAATATTTTTTGTGTATGTTTTAAAACTCTAAATTATAGTCTTTAATTATTTCTTATGGGGGCGGGTATATGCAAGTGGCAAATACACTACACTATAAAATTAGAGAAATCTGCGGCAAGTAGAATGAGTTATTGTTCTGGTAGTTCCTCGTACAACCTCTGGAACAAGTAACTTTAATATTACATCAGTAAAATCAACGGACGCATTGTCCGGAATGAGAAGGTATGTAAATCTTGAATGATGTTTTGTCTCGTTCTCTTAAATACCATATTACAAATTCTGATTTGCTGTAAATAGATTTTACTTGATCGACATTATGAACAATTCTTGTAGCAAATACTGATTTAATTATAAATTATCTAGTGCAATAGTTTCCATAAGATACATAAAATATGTGTCACATCACTTCTATCATCTTAGGATGATATTTTTATGTCAGCACTATATCTGACCTACGCCTGCCAAAGACCACCGTAAATATTAACCAGATAACCGGTTAAAAATCACGGGTACCTGAAAAACCAGTTAACCGGTTACTATAGGGTTATCCAATAACTTAGTTAACCAATAACCGGTCACTCACTAACTGGTTAACCGGCTGATTGGTTAACCAGCTAATTGATTTAGCAATTAAACGGTTTGTGGTAACCGTTTATAGGTAACTGGTTACTCGTTTCGCCACCTTATAAAGTCTTTTTAAAATTGTGTTCATATCGTTGGCGCTTAATATATGTAATGTATCAATTTGCCCCATGCATTAATGTGCCCCAAATCTCCCTACATGTCTATGCAAAAAAAGGAATATACTGCTAGTGTAATATGTTGAAGGTCGAGGTATAAGAAATATAAATGCATGTGTATTATAATAATGATAATTGTGCAATATTATGTGGCATATATTTTAAGTGTATCAGACATTAATATACAAATTTTTCAAAGTATAGATAACAAATAAAAATAAACATATTGTTGTGGTAATGAAAAATAATTTTATACTGTAGCCTACATTCGCTGAATTGTACATTGTTACAGTAATATTTTTCTGTGAGAGAAAAACCACAATAATATATACACATCACCTAGTTTAAATAATTTTATCTCGAAACGTACAAAATACCGACCGATAAAAGTCTACAAGTGCAAGTAATCAATCTATATTCAAGTCGAGCTACAAAGGCAGGCGAAAAGAAATCGCTGAGGGATAAGAGGCGAAATTGAGAAATCAATAAACACAGGAAATAGCCTCTGGATTTACCAACTATTGGCGAAGATACGAGATATATAAGGAGAAAGAGGGAGAGGGAGAGAGGGAAACATAAACGAAATAAATAACCCCTATACACAATGAACGAAAGTGAAGACCCAACACAAAACGATTTTCAAAGTTCACTGGTTATTAGATTATCTCATCGAATCACTTTGTATTATTCAGTAGCACGATATTATGAGCTACCTACCCAAGTATTAAATTACGGACAAATTAGAGATTTTCATTATTTATCCTAAGCCAAAATGATATACCGTGTGCTATTCAAAAGGTGTATTTAGGAGATTAGCGTAGTAATTTAGTGGTTACTTTATTGGACCGAGTGTAGCATTGTAAGGAATACCGAAATTTTAACGATAACATCCGTTTTGAGCTAGCTTGATTTTTGTATTGACAATTCTCAAGATGATGTATGTGTACGTGTCTGCTTGCCTATCTATACGTTTGTTTTGTGTGCGCTCTGCAGAAGAAATTATTGTAAATAACAATATGAATCATTTATTTATAGCACGAATGAAAACCTAAGTTTTAAAACAAATTTTGATCCTGTACTCAAAGTTTGCTCCTGCTACTTACTAATCTATACTTTTTCAAAATTACACGAATTAGAATGATGAAAATTTTTTTTTCTTTATAACTATTGATTGCAAGGTTTTCTCAGGAGACAAATCATGCTAGAAAATTGCTATTGAAATTAATAAATTTATATATAGTGTCTATGGTTACGTATTTACAAAATGTTTCATGATAATCGCATTTTCAACAAATGTAAAAATGAAAAAGAAAAGTAAGACAATATTATTAGAGATATATCAAAATATCTGCAACTTATTTTCTTGTAATAATATTATATAAACGTAATAAAAAAATATTTACACATAATCTCTGAACGTATACAAGAAGGATACACATTGTTGTTACATTATGTTAATACTAGGGTCACCCGTGGGCACCGTGTGTCCATATGGTACACAGAATATACGTCAGTTTTGACGGGTAGAAAATTTTCTTGTAATATTCTTGTAAATCATAGTTACAATATAAAAATAAGGGATTGCCCTTACTCGGTTTTTCCTTCAGTTTGTGTCGTTTAACGAACGTAAAAAAAAAATCATAATTTGATATATTTTTCCAGCCAATCAGGTGTCTAAATATGTTTGAATTAACTCTTCAAGATTTTGTTTATTATTTAATTTATAAATTTATTTACTGCATCTATTTGTAGTTAAATATATTGTACAATGCACATTTAATAATTTGATGCATGTTTTTATTGATTTTTAAATGACTATAAATTATAGAATATAATAAAATAATTAACGATTTTGAAATTTGGATAGTTAATTAAATTTGTTAATAATCATTATTTGCATAAATGTATGAAATTGAAACAATTCATTCTGATAACAAAGTCGGAAAAAGCGCAGTAATTCTGAAATACTACTTGATGGCACTTCATACAGTAGGTGCGGTGTTCAATGAAATTAGTAAGCTAGCAAATTAAGCAAGTAGATTTTGCCTAGCAGCAGCGAAATATAATACCCCATTGAACGCCTGTTTCCCGCCAATTTCGGTAATTTTTGAATACGATATCTGTCTTTGGTTGAAGTTTATAGTTTGAAGTTACGATATTTGTCAAACGAATAAAAAGATTGTGTTATCCGAATTTCTGAATGACGATGCAACGTTAAACTGGCGGACTGTATTTATTAGCAGAAATAAATAACAAATTCTGTATTAATATATAAAAATATTTAAGATATTTAAGTTGATTAAATAAAAAGATGCGTTTTGCCATTTTTAATTATTAAAAAGAAACACAACAACTAAATTGACAGATGTACGGTAGTTATAAAATAATTTGCTGCTAGCAGATGTTAGCGAAAAAACCGGCGCTAGCTTTGCTACCTCTTAAAAAATCTAATATCATTAATATCCCAGAAATGTTTGTATGGGAGTGTGTGTGGAACGCTTTTTTTGTAAAAATGCAGATTGGCATAGACGGGGATCGAACTTACGACCTCTAGGGTGAAAGGCATGACACTTAGCCACTGCACCATGGCGACTGTTAATAATGTTATAAAAAATAATCAAATAGTTTATACTGAAATAAAACAATCACTACGATTCTGAAGTTCAGTCTGCTTTGAAATAGACAAAAACGAATCAAACGTCAGAATGAAATGTCAAAAAAGTTTTTGTGATAAATTTTCAATTAATTTGATGAATTAAAGTGTATTCAGTGTGTTGTGTACTTTACACAGAGTGGCATCTGCTATATTAAATTGATATTATATATCAATGAGAAATATAAATAATTGATAATTAATAAAATTAAGTTTTATTTATTCTAATTTGAAGTTTGTGAGTCGCTACTAAGCATTTATGTTAAAATGACCGACCAAAGAACATATATAAATAAAAGTGCTACCACGTGAGCGTAAAGAACAGTATTTCAACGTATGAGTTACGGAAACACTGTTTGAAGTTTAATCTTAAAATTAAGGGTAGTAACAGGTTATAATTTCAATTTTTAAGTATGTAATATGAAATAACTGCATATTATTGCCTAATTTGCAAATATATTTTTAGCAAATACGTGTTTCCGTACATTTATTTTAAATCATAGTTAATATTCTCACTTCAAAATAGCCATGAAGCAGTGATTTTTGAAAACGTGCCATGGTTTTGCGTCGGATCATCTGCGCCTGTCAATATTTTGACAGGAAAACAAATAGACTCAATTAGATAAATGATTCATGTAGGGTATTGGTTAGGTACAGCTTGTTTGGGATATATATATATATATATATATATATATATATATATATATATATATATATATATATATATATATAGATATATATAAATGTATATATATATATATATATATATATATATATATATATATATATATATATATATATATTTTACTTTATTTTTTAATAGTTGTTTTATGATTTAGGGCTCCATAGCTCTAATCTTTTGAAAACCACGTAAAAGAAAGTCGAGTGCAGGCCACGCCATATGTTACATACTGCCTTTAAAATATATATTATCAAAATTCATAGTCATGTACAAACAGTAATACTTAATATTTTCACAATTATTGTGATAATATTTTGGATATATTCCATTTCTTTCTTTTACTATACTACTTAAGCATAATGTTCCTGCCAGCCTAATGCCTGCGTTTTAGGTTAATATACAAATAAAAGAATCTAATATAACATCTAGAGGTACATATTAGATACTTACCTACACAATTCAGTATCTTTATATTCTTCTTCTTTTCAAGGAAAAATGTGCCAGTAAATTCCCCAAAGGCATTGGCCGACTGTGAAATTATAGTGGCCCCTGCCTACTAAAAAAGTTTTACGTCGCCACTGACTGGGTCGTAAAATATCCGCCTTACGAGACTACCGCTGGCGAGAGGCGAGAGCACAACCATAAAGCGGACCCTCCATTTCTGTTTCACGATAAATTTTGTCTTGAGCATTTATCAGTACCCAAACAATAAAAACAGAAATTAATAAACATATCAAACATGTGATATATGACAGGCATATATTTTCTCTGGCCCAAATTAATAGCAATTTAAAACAAAGCCAAACATATTCTCAGTATATTTTTTATCTCGTTCAAGTGTTCATGAAAATTGCATTTGTTGTTTTGCATAAACGTCCTGGAATTGTATTTAACTTCTTATATACATTTATTTTTAATTTTGTAAGTATATAAAATATATAATATCTGTGTGTGTGTCTGTGAACGCTCTAGGGCCAAAACTGTCAAACGAAAAGTTATGAAACTTCAAATTTAAGTCTTGTATATGCCCTAGATGTGCACATCCTATTTTTGAAAAGAATATTCTAACCGGAAGTGCATGTTTACTGGATGCATTTTTTGTTCTATCTCCAATATCACTAGAACGGCTACACTTACAGCAAATATAGTTATGTTCATAATGAAAGAAATTAATATTTCGCACAACTTTTGTTTGAAACATTTCTTCAAAAAATTTACCAGTTGAGAGAAAAATGCTACGAAACATTATAAATATGTTGTTTATGTTGCCATAGATTCGCATGTAGCTTATAAAATCGGATCATCTGCTTTCTTGTCAGGAAAACAAAAGACTCTATTAGATAAATGACATTTCAGAATATTTCTGTAGAGTATTGGTTAGTTTGGCAGCAGGTTTTGGATATATATATTTTCACTAGATATAGATATATGTATTTATATATATATATATATATATATATATATATATATATATATATATATATATATATATATATCTAGTGAAAACTGCGTAAAAGAAAGTGGAGTGCAGGCCACGCCAGATATTTTAATGATATATAATATATAGGTACTTTTGAAATTTAAACTGGCAAACAAATGAATGAATGAACTTACTTCCTAAATACATAATGATATATTAAACCATTTTATTGAATATTTCATTTTCAAAACGGATATATACCTGCAGATTTTACAAACGTATTTAGTGATTTCTATCGAATTCAAGTTAAATCAATCAGGCTATTAGAAAAAATCTAAATCTTGAAAGCAAAATTAACTAAATATTGTTAATAGTTAGTACATGTAAAAGGTGCTATATTGTACACTAGTCTCAAAGGATAGATCACACCTGTGAAATTCAAGAAATAGGCTAAGCAAGCGTAAGCATGTAAGATGGATGGCACTATAAACAAATTAGCAAATTTTAGTGAAGCTAATGCAGAAACCTCTTGCTCTCACGAGGGTAGTAATTTCTTGAACAAACCCGTACCCGCGTTATCATTTACTAAGACAAACTATAAAAAAGACAAGTGATAGGCACCAACGCCTTCAGCTCACCGTATATTCCACTGTTTCATTCTTCTTTAATTTACTTATGTAGAACATATTACTGATGTTCTTAAGGCGGAACCCATAATTATAACTACATATTATTGAAGAGGAAATGATAACGAAACAAAAATTGAAAACGATAGTATTTGTTTAATTACAAAATTCATTGTTGCAATCATCTACCAATCAATCAATCAACAATATTATTATTAAATATTCCTATTTGACCTTCCGATGCACAATTTATAAAATATAATATATTTTATAATATTTTGTAAATTTCACTTTGATATAATTAAAAAAAAAAAGATTTGGTACGCGTAAAACGCACCAACGCGCAGAGCTCGCAGTTAGGTAAAATATGCGTTGCGAGCAGTGGATTTTAATTATTATGGCCTTTTGGTTAACAATTTGAAAATATGTTATAGGTGTAAAAAGTCTTACATTTAATTTTAAATTATATTGATAAATGCATTTTTTTAGTGCTTATTTTAAAATTCACTATTATAATATTTAATAATTTTTTTCGGACTTTGGGTTAACAAAATGAAAAATTCTTGTTGACATAAAATATCTTAGAACTTTTAGTAGAATTTTTAAATGTTTCAATTATTTTTATAAGGGCAGTATTAACGGGGGCTCCAAATTTTGGGGCCCTATAACTCGGGAAGTACACGGCCGATTGTTTATAAACTGTGAGCAGATTCAAATGGGAACTAAATTTAGGTTATATTGATAAAATAAAATTTTAGTGCATATTTTAAAATTCAAAATTATAATATTTAATAATTTTTTTCGGGCTTTGGGTTAACAAAATGAAAAAATCTTTTAGATATAAAATATCTCAGAATTTTTAGTAAAATGCTTCAATAATTTTTATAAGGGCAGTATTAAGGGGGTTCCAAATTTCGGGGCCATATCACTCGGGAAGTATACGGGCGATTGGATTTAAACTGCGAGCGGATTCAAATGGGATGCCAAATAATATGTGCACCAAATTTGGAGTGAATCGCTCTGGTACCTTCAGAGGAGTAGAGGGCACAAATTTGGTCTTATGGGCGATCGAGCGAGCGATCGAGCGACGACTAACATCCTAGTATATAAGTTATATACATTTTTGGATTCAGGGCGACGAGACTAGCACTTTTTCTTCATGAAATTTTTTGATCCGAGAATGCTACAGACACACAACCGAATGCTTAAGCTTCTTCGGTACTACGTACGGCGAGCTAAAAAAAATCTCTGATGCTCCTGGGCTCACAATTTGAAAAATATTTGGATTAGCCGGCACCCAACTTTCTTTTACGCAGTTTTCACTGATTATTGATTATAAGAATATAAAATTAGAAAATAATAATCCAACAGAAACAATATGAAAACCAAGCTTACCTTATATAATTGAATGGGTGGAAAATGATACAAATACCAATTTGTAATGTACTAGTATCAAAACTAACCAATACTCTATAGAAAAATTCTGAAATGTCATTTATATAATTGGGTCTATTTTGTTTTCCTGTCAAAATAGAAGATGATCCGATTTTATAAGCCACATGCGAATCCATAACAACGTTAACAAGATATTTATAATGTTTTGTAGCATTTTTCTCGCAACTGGTACATTTTTTGAAGAAATATTTCAAACAAAAATTGTGCAAATTATTATTATCTTTCATTATAAACATAACTATTTTTGCCGTAAGTCTAGCCGTTCTAGTGATATTGGAGATAGAACAAAAAATGTATCGAGTAAACATGCACTACCGGTTTAAATATTTTTTTCAAAAATAGTAGGTACACAATTAGACCATATACAAGTCTTAAGTTTGAAGTTTCATAATTTTTCGTTCGACAGTTTTGGCCCTAGAGCGTTCACAGACACACACACACACAAACACACAGTACAGACACACACATACACAAACAGACAGACGTCATTCCGAAAATAGTCACATTCGATTCAGGGAAGGTCAAAACATGTATATCCGTTGAAATCTCGAGTTCGAAATTTTTCATGATTTCAATACTTACTTATTACTCTGTTAAAGAAAGTAGCAAATGAAACCCTAAATAGTATCCATTATTACGCTGCAACGTCTACTTTCGAATGCTGTTTCTGAAATCAACAAGATGGTTACTCAATATGGCGGATAGAATCAAGAAAACAAAAGAATCAAGAAAAGAAAAGAAAAAATGGGTTGTGGCCAACGCGGGACTTTCTTTTACGTAGTTTTCATTATATATTTATATATATAAATATATATATATATATATATATATATATATATATATATATATATATATATATATATATACAACAGAAAAAATATGAAAGCCAAGCTTACCTTATATAAATGAATGGGTGGAAAATTATACCAATACCAATTTGTAATGGTTTTGAACTATCAAAACTAACGAATACTTTACAGAAATATTCTGAAATGTCATTTATTTAATTCAGACCATTTTGTTCTCTGGTCAAAATATTGACAAGCGCAGATGATCCGATTAATTAAACTACATTCGAATCTATGACAACGTAAACAAGATTCCCAAAATTTTCGGTAGCGGTTTTCTCGTAACTGGTACATTTATTGAAGAAACTTTTCAAACAAAAGTTGTGTGAAATATAAATGTCATTCATTATGAACATAGCTATTTTTGTCGTTAGTGCAGCCGTTCTAGTGATATTGGAGATAGAACAAAAAATGTATAGAGTAAACATGCACTGCCGGTTTGAATATTCTTTTCAAAAATAGGAGGGGTACAACTAGACCATATACAAGTCTTAAGTTTGAAGTCTCACAATTTTACGTTTGACAGTTTCGGCTCTAGAGCGTTCACATACACACACTCACACACAAAGACGTCACTCCGAAAATAGTCACATTCGATTCAGGGAAGCTCAAAACGTGTATATCCGTTGAAATCTCGGGTTCGATTTTTTTGGTGATCCCTATATTAACTTATTACTCTGTAAAAGAAAGTAATAAAAAGATAACAAAGTTATTTATTTATTATGCCTAATTTAGTTAAAAATAGTACAATGCATTGTAAGAATGCAATATTGAGTAACTAGTTAGAATACCAAAGCTTGCTTAAAAGGAAAAATTCCATGAATTGTGAAAACAAATGGTCAAATATGACTATTATCGAACAAGATAGTTCTTTATCTTTGACAATCGACATAATGCAAATAATTTTTGAGGTTGGGTCTGTTTGAAAAGGTATTAATATAATATTAATATAAATAAATTAATTCTAGGTTTTAATATTCATGCGCCAGAGTTCGTTCCGTGATCGTAGTAGTTATTAGTTGCCAAATATGGTACTTTAAAATTTTAAACAGTTTTTAGCTCGCCGTACAGTAAGTACAAAAGAGCTATAGTGATTGGTCGTGTGTCTGTAACATGCTCGGATCGAAAAAAAATCTTAACAAAAAGTTCTTGTATTTTCGCCCTGCATCCAAAAATATATATAACTCATATACTTGGGATGTATCGCTCGTTCGCTCGCTCGCTCGCTCGCTCGGTCGGTCCGTCGTAAGACCTGAGTTTGTGACCGCAACTCGTCTGAAGGTACCAGGCCGCTTTTGATGAAATTTGGTATATATATAATTTCCATGCACGTGATGTTCCCGTCGCATTTTAAATCCAATCGTCAGTACAGGGCCAGCCTTATAGGCCCCCAAAATTTAAAACACTTCTAAATACTGCCTTTAGTCAACTTTTAAAAATTTTAGAATTTTCTACTCAACATTCTAAGATATTTTATGTGATTAAAGTTTTTTCAAATTGTGAGCCCATAGGCTTAAAAAAAATAATATAAATATATTTTGAAGTATATTAGACATCGATCGCCATCTGTTAGTAAAATGAAGAAGTTATGTTTATGTGACAGTAATTTGTTTGGTTATATTTTCCAATGTATAAACCATTTGCTTCTGTGTTTTAATTAATAAAATTATGAAATGTTCATCAAATAATTATCAATATCCTTGGCAAATCACGAAACGAACGATATTAAAATTACCCATGTGGATGTGTGCAATTTTAAATGTGGGGTTTTTGGAAATTAAAACTGTTATGGTACAGGAATAAATAAATGTCGGGATCATAATTGGTTAGATTGGTTCGATAGGCTATGTGAGTATCAATGTCTGACATTGATCGCCATCTGTTAGTAAAATGAAGAAGTTATGTTTATTTGACAGTAATTTGTTTGGTTATATTTTCCAATGTATAAACCATTTGCTTCTGTGTTTTAATTTATAAAATTAGGAAATGTTCATCAAATAATGTTCAATATCCTTTGCTAATCACGAAACGAACAATATTAACGTAACCCATGTGGATGTGTGCAATTTTAAATGTGGGGTTTTTGGAAATTAAAACTTATGGTACAGGAATAAATAAATGTCGGGATCATAATTGGTTAGATTGGTTCAATGGGCAATGTAAGTATAATGTCGATGATCTAGAATTATATACGTAAACTTAGAAATTTATTAATTTCATATTAAATGCCGATGAAATGTCACAATAACAATAAATTTTGTACTATAATAATTGCTATCGCTTTTAGTTTTGTATTTATTGTTGTGACCGGGCTCGCCGGAACGGCGAGCTGATAGCACTGGCACCAGTGCTTGTTTCAACAAAATTTTGTCGTCTGTCTTCCACCAACCAATTGTAAGATAAGAGTTATTTTACTCCAAAATTAACATAATTGACCATATTGGAACCGCCATATTGGTGTTTCCAATAATACCCTTAGATTCCTTACCAATTACTCAATGGTACATTATAACAACTTTTTGAACTTCATCTTAATTCAACTGGGCTAAATAATTAAATTTCATAATTATTAATTCCTTTTTATATATATATATATATATATATATATATATATATATATATATATATATATATATATATATATATATATATATATATATATATATAATACAGAAGTATTTATTATATATTCAAAATTAACGTGAGATTCACTGGAATTTAAAATATATTAAACATTAACAAATAGTTAAAAATATGTAGCGATTATTTAAATAGTAATTTATTGAGTATAATTG
This sequence comes from Leistus spinibarbis, assembly GCA_933228885.1. NCBI lineage: Eukaryota > Metazoa > Arthropoda > Insecta > Coleoptera > Carabidae > Leistus > Leistus spinibarbis. Next base: position 8,719,968 of record OW121794.1, on the reverse strand, counting down.
TTTAAAATAGAATTTTTGTTTTTTATTCAAAAAAATAAATCCTAAATTAGTGTAAAGGTTAAATTAATAATCAAGGTAAAAAGCAATCAGTACATGTCAAATATTTAGGAATAATTTTAAATAATATTATCATTCACTAGACACATAAACAAAATTAAAACAAAAAAAAAATATATATATATATATTTATATATATATATATATATATATATATATATATATATATATATATATATATATATATATATATATATATATATGTATATATATATATATATATAAATATATATATATATATATATATATATATATATATATATATATATATATATATATATATATATATATATGTATATATATATATATATATATATATATATATATATATATATATATATAAATATATATATATATATATATATATATATATATATATATATATATATATATATATATATGCAATATTTAGATGTGGTAAACTAGATAATTTATCTTCAAATTTAATTTACCACGCACATATCAAATCCCATAAAACGTATTTGATTACAATTTGGAGCCTAGGCTCAAATAATTTTTTTAATTATGTAAGTAGAATTTTAAGTAGAGATGGTACCGAAGAACCTTAAGCAATCGGTTGTATGTCTGTAGCGTATGCGAATAAAAAATTTCGCAAACAAACAATGTTTGTCTCGTCACCCTGAATGCAAAAATATATACAACTTATATACTTGGATGTTAGTCGTCACACGCTCGGAAGACCAAATTTGTGTCCTCTACTCCTCTGAAGGTACCAGAGCGATTCACACCTAATGTACACATACTATTTGACATCCTATTAGAATTCGCTCGTAGTTTACATCCAATCGCCCTAGTACTTCTCGAGTTATAGGGCCCCAAAATTCAATGCCTCCCTTAATACTGCCCTTATAAAAATAATTAAAACATTCACAAATTGTACTAAAGATATTTTATATATACAATGTTTTTGCATATTGTTTACCCAATGGCCGTAAAAATTTATTAAAAGTTATATTTTTAAATATTTAAATATGCACAAAAAAATTTTGTTGGTAAAATAATCTACAAAAAATAGTAAGACTCTATTTCAAATTGTTAATCAAAAGTCTATAATAGTTTTAAACCGTTGCTCGCATCGCAAATATTACTCATAAGATGAACTGAACACTCGTAAAGTGCGTTGGACATATGGTTCTTTAGCAAACAATTGCATCCATAATCATAACACTAGGGTAATTATATGTTTAGGAAAATGAGATATAGTTAATAATGTATTGTTGATCAATGTATAATTTATTTTATGTTCTATGTTTATTTTGTGTTTATTATGTTTTAAAATATTTGTAATATTATTAATAATTGTTTTAGATATGTTTGCTCATACCATTATTTTAATGTTTGAAACTTTAATATACTCTCTCGAAAGAGCTCTAGAACAATCCACGGCACAGACCAGATATTTCTAGAGAAATAGAGAATTCTGTTACTATATAATATGTATATATAAATATTGCAAAAAAATTGTAATATTATGTTGATAGAACTTTTCTATTTGAGCTCCAGAAACCACAGTATTTATTGGTTGAGTCGGAATATAGCAACATATAAGAATGTTAAAGACCCTACAGCTTTTTTATTTTAACTCACCAAATTTAGTACTCCATTTTTATGTTGGTTTCGAGTAACTGAACACAAAATATAATTTTAGTCATTAATAATAATTATATATAATTACGATGTTTTAGTAAATCAAGATAAGTGTGACATAAAATCAATATGTCACAGAAAATTTTTAGAGACACAGCTATAACGACGCTTTGAAAATTTATATTGAGCTACCAAGGTACACAATTATGAATTCATCAATTGCCAGCAATTTTCACCAACATCTTCATTTTGCATGATAATCATTTGTACATAATAGATTTTCTATTACTGTATTAATTCAATTATTTCAATGGATTCCATTAAAATTCATTAGCGAATGTTCAAATGATAATTAACAAAAAAGAAAGCGAATACAAATAATCAAGTAATGAAACAGGCACGCACTCATTTCATATTTATAACCGCGTGATTCAATTTGAACTATAACTAAATTGAACTAATAAAATATTCAGAGTGTGCCGGTTAGGAGTTAACTAAAATTGATTGCAATAAAAGAACAGAAAAGGCAACCAGGCGGTTATAGGTTAGCGAAGTGGAGGGGAACTCTTTAATTTTTCAGGTTGATCGGGCTCACAGCTATGCTTGAGTTGCAGAACATTCATGGAATATTGAAAATCTATGTTATCCAATACCTTCTAATATTTTAAGGCGCAAATATTAGCTTGTACTTTCTATGCGATCGCATTAGTATTCAAGTGGTTGTGTGTTCTTTTTTAAATCTGAGATATCCAATAGTAAAAGAACTGTTGATATTTTAATAGAATCGAAATGAGCATTTATGTTATTAGAGGAGACGCGTCCTCATTAGTCATACGAGAGAGTTATCAATATACATCCAGGTATATAAATTATATATGTTTCCCGAATCAGGAAGGCATAAATCGAATTCGATTATCATATATATATATATATATATATATATATATATATATATATATATATATATATATATATATATATATATATATATATATATATTTTAAACATTGGAAATATTTATAAGTTATAACGCACAAAGTGCAGCTTATTTCTCTACACCGTCTCCGACAGAAGTGGCGGTAAAGTCGCTACTGTCGGAAACGGAGATGATGTCGCCTTCACCTCCTTAACCTCAAGAATGACTAGAGCTATATGGGAACTTTAGCAATGAAGCTATTTCGATGGTAATTAGGCCTATGCAAGACCGATCAGAAACATGCAGTTCCGATGGAGCCGAACCATTCGGCTTAACAAAAACGGCAAACCACGTCAAAACGACAGATATATATTCGGCGAGAAAAGATCCGAGGCAAAAAAGAAAGAAATGATATGTCCGCTGCGGATGCAAGCATTAGGAATGCTTGCGAAACTTTAAATAAATATTTTGAATCAAATCAGATTGATGTGAATCCGGATATAATTTTGGGGAAATGTGTGGGAATTTAAAAAAAAATTGCCCGCCAGTACGAAAGGTGCAGGCAAAATAATATTATGGACGTAGTACTTGGCGTCCATAGCGATTTAAATACTTTACTATGTTATATTGTTTTATTTAAAATTAACTCCGGTTGCTTTTCCTATTTTCCACAAACATAATCCACATTTTTATATGTGTATACAGTTCTGGTAGGTTATGAAATTAAATAACTCGTAAATAAACTATAATAATTATAAAGATGGATTGTGGCCAAAGCAGGACTTTCTTTTACGTAGTCTTCATACGTAGTCTTCATAACATACATAAAATACCAATATTTCACAATAATACACTAAAATTGTACCAATTAACTTATTATTTTATTAAATTATCAAATATTGTTTATCAATATTTATTGATTATAAAAATATAATATTTCGAAATAATAATCCAACAGAAACAATATGAAAACCAAGCTTACCTTACATAAACGAATGGGTGGAAAATTATACCAATACCAATTTGTAATGGTTTTGAAGTACTAATTATCAAAACTAACCAATACTCTACAGAAATATTCTGAAATGTCATTTATCTAATTCAGTCTATTTTGTTTTCTTGTCGAAATATTGATAGGCGCAGATTATCCGATTAATTAAGCTTCATTCGAATCCATGACAACGTAAACAAGATACATATGATTTTTAGTAGCAATTTTCTCGTAACAGGTAAATTTCTTGAAGAAACTTTTCAAACAAAAGTGATGCGGAATATTAATATCTTTCATTATAAATATAACTATTTTTGCCGTAAGTGCATTTGGATAGAATCAACGAATAACAAGTAGCGAGCATAACAATAAAAGTGATTGTAATGCCATTTATTGATGTCTAGATTAGTTAATCTAGCCAGCAAAAGATGGCATTATCCTCTATATTTTTAACATGTTTTATAGTTTCTGCGCGTAAAATCTGAAAATATGAAATAATGTTATGCATATAAAAAGTATTATACACATTAAATATCTTAGAATTTTTAGTAGAAATTTTGGGTGTTTTAATTATTTAAATTTCGGGGCCCTATAACTTAGGATGTGTACGGGCGATGGGTTTTAAGCTGCGAACGATTTCAAATAAGATACCAAATAATAATTTTTGCAAATTTGGTTCAAATCACTTTGGTACCAATAGAGGAGTAGAGGGCACAAATTTGGTCTTACGGGTGAGCAACGACTAACATCCAAGTATGTGAGTTATATATATTTTTGGAGTCAGGGTGACGCTCAGACGAGTATTTGTATGAAAAACACGGTCATAAGTCGAAATCACAAATCTAGTCGAAATTTAAACCAACCAGCAATATCGCCCGTCAAACTGCCGCCGTACAAAAGCTCCAAACGTTTATTTACTTTCGTAAATTAAGTCAGAACCCAGTCAATGTACGTAGCGAATGCGCTGATTATTGACGAGGCTATAATTAGTACGCATTTGTTTTGTAATTGGTGTTTGTTGCTTGCTGAATTTTTGAAATATGGAGTGGCCTGCACTCGACTTTCTTTTACGCAATTTTCACTAGATATAGATATATGTATACATATAGATATATGTATACATATATATATATATATATATATATATATATATATATATATATATATATATATAAATGTATATATATTTCTGTACAGTATTGGTTAGTTTGATTGCTGGTTTTGGTTATATATATATATATATATATATATATATATATATATATATATATATATATATATATATATAATTAAAACCAGCTATCAAACTAACCAATACTGTACAGAAATATCCTGAAATGTCATCTATCTAATTGAGTCTATTTTGTTTTCCTGTCAACTGGTAAATTTTTTGAAGAAATATTTCAAACAAAAGTTGTACGAAATATTAATATCTTTCATTATGAACATTACTAGATTTGCCGTAAGTGTAGCCGTTCTAGTGATATAGGAGATAGGACAAAAAATGTATAGAGTAAACATGCACTTTTGGTTTTTCATATTGTTAAACTAAAGACCATAAAAAAATATTTAATATTATAATTTTGAATTCTAAAATCTAGCAATTTTTGTACAAAATGTTTTGGAAAAGCATACCATTTACTTAAAAACCGTTTCTATAAATGATAATTTTACATTTCCCTAGTTATAATTCATACTGAATTGGTTTCATTTTAATTATAGGGTGAATATAGAACAATAATGAATTATTATAATTACAGATACTGAAAGGACAAGAAAGTCGAGTGAAGCCAATTCAGCTTTATTTATTAATATTATATAAATGCTCCTCATATTTGCAGTTATAGGCCCTTAAATGTTGATAACCCTGTGTTACTAAATACAATAGAAATAAATACATAGAAACATTTATATCCAATTTATGACTCCAAACTAATTCGACAATCGGACATTTTCAGATTCAAGACATTGTAGCATCGACACTTCTCGGGAAATAAAACATTTTAAGATGTGAGACTTATTCAATTCGAATATATTCGAAATTCAAGATACTTTGATGTGCCTCCAGACTGCGAGACTCAAAACTTTACGAGACTTTAGGACTCGAGATTTCGAAACTCAAAAAATTACGAGACTCAAAACTTTACGAGACTCGCGACATTTCGAGACTCGTAACATTTCAAAACTCGAGTCTGAGATTCGAGACTATTCGAGACTGGAGACTATTCGAAAATCGAAGCTTTTTGAGACCGTTACGAGAAGTGACTTGCATTTTAAGCGAGACTAGTTATAGTCTCATCTCGAATGTTTCGAGACAATATTTCTCGTCTTGCAAAGTCAAAATGAGACAAAACTCCCATAGTCTCGTCTCGAGTCTCGTTTTGCGACATCACTGATAAGAAATGTGATTCACTTGACATATATACATATATATATATATATACTTAGTTTTCACTATATATGTAATACAACTTTTTTGTATTTTAAATTCATTCTACAATTACCATGAAACAATATGTGTGATAAGTAAGGAAATGTGAATATAATTACATTCATAGACAATGATTTTCTTCAAAATAGAATGGTATTGGTATAAGGGGTTCATATAATTGTAAATTTTAACACCATAGTTATATGCTTATTTTTTATTGGGCAAAAGATTTGTTCTTCTTAATGCAAATATATATAAAGAAACATCATTGTAAAAGTATAATTAAGTTTTAAATATATCTGTAAACATTATATACCTAATATGAGAGCATATTATAATATAAGGTGTTAAGCTATTTATAATTTCATAACATTAATGTATTTAGAGAACATTCTAACAAAAATGCAACACAACATTAGAAGCCGTTGTAGAAGAGTATGTGTGTATGCTTGTGCGAAAAGAGAATAAACAAAACAAACGAAAAAGAAAATTCAACCTGAGTAGGTACCCGGCGACGAAATAGCAAGAGAAAGAAAGAATGAAACACAAAAATTATTTAATTAAGCATAGCATGGATACAAGGTATTTTTATTTTTGAATAAAAACAGATAACAAAAAACTTGGAAAGTGGTCGTTGTACGCGCCCTAATAAGACGAACATTCTGTAAATGAAAAAGAATAAAGTTTCGGTTCTGTTGTTGTTTTAAAATCTGTATATCAGTTCGTTGAAGTTTATATTCTCTTTACGTTGGATAAAAGCATCGGAATAATTTGTCCAAGCTAAAATGTTCACTCATTTTAGCCGCCAGTGCTATTTTCATAACAAACTAATATTTTATGAGCGGATTAAATATAATATTCTATTGACGGTTCGTCTATGAGGAGCCAAGCACGTAATATCAAATCCAATCCAGATATCGGTATATATGGAGTTATGGGTTATCTTATGCATAATACATATTTTCAAAACACGGTGTTTATTCATTTTAAAACTGTCCAATTAAAAATCAAGCATAGTTGCACTAATGCCTTCGGTTCGTCGATTAATCTATATGGTGGATTAATAGAAAATGTTTATGTAGAAAACCTTATTTTAACACTGCAGTTTACAATAAAAAATTATAATTTAAATTTAAAGAGATAAAATGACATTGAAAGCAGCTGTTTTTAATTGAATAACTGACTTGGAATACAGAATATATTGCGATAATTACAATTGCAAGCTGCCAACTGGACACTGCACTGACAAAGCGAAATGCGGTCCCAGTGCATGTGCAATATTTTCAAATTCAAAATAGTTATATTCAGCTCGCTGTAAGTAGTGCAGAGAAGCTAAAGCATTCATCATGTGTCTGTAGTATTCTCGTAACAAAAAAATTCCTTTGTAATTAGTTCTTGTCTGGTCCAAAAACATATATAACACATATTTACAATTAGATGTGAGTCGTCGCAGTGTAATTTGATAGTGATTTGAACCAAATTGTAGAACTTTTTTATCAATAAATTTGTTTCAGATAGTGAACACATGGGTTATAGTAATAAAAATGATTATTTTTAAATTTTAAATACTCTCTCTCTCTCTCTATATATATATATATATATATATATATATATATATATATATATATATATATATATATATATATATGCGTAGGCTGCCAACCGGTTGGAGGGAGGAAACGTTATTTCACAATGTGTGGTGTAATACGGTCTGCGCTATTTGTAATTATTCGGTGAACTATGGTTTCTTTGGTTTACAAATTAAAATATGTGGTTGATAGAAAAAGTCTTAATTTTTTTGTAGATTATATGATGTACAAATAAAAGAATAGGTTGTGCCCGGCACAATATTTTTTTCTTATACATTACATATATTTGGCTAATTATATCCGATATCAAATAATATAAATCTATTTTCATTTCCTGTCAAAATATTGTAAGGCATAGTTCATACAATTTAATAAATATAGTCCTCATACGTGCGTATCTATGGAACATAAATAAATTTAGCCCATATACAAGCTCGATGTTTTACAATTTTACGTTCATCATAGAAATATAATCCTAATGAGTTACACTCAAACCGTGTATTATCATTGTAATCTGCAGATGAACATTTTTCTTATGTTTTGGTGTTATGCGTGTGGCAACATCGTAATTTATTTATTTTTTATGCGAGTGGTAATATATGAGTTCCGAACACAACAAAAAGGACTTTCTTCGTTTTGTACCCCACAATTCAGGTCTGAAATAAATAACAATATAGGCTCACGATATTACTGGCTACCACTGGCGGCACGCCGAGTTATACATTTATTAATGAACAACATAAACTTCCCACTCCAGACAGCGAATTATAATTCGTTTTATATGATCTTTTGCCCAGGTCCCATCAGCGACAACTGTTATAACAGGGACACCACTAGTAGCAACTTCGCCTGATTCTACTGCTAATTTAAATTCTTCTTTTCCGGCCTCTAACATACAATCTAATGCAATATCATTATATGCTTTTCCGAGCCCTTCTTGAATTTCTTGATAATATTGTTTTGACATAGAGGGCATATTCAAAACTGCGTGACGTTCTTCCATTTGAGCATATTCTGGTCCCGTTGATATAGTGCCACTTACAATTAAATTATTTACGCTCATTTTGTTTGCACATTGGCATTTTCTGAAAGTACTAGGGTCACCCGTGGGCACCATGTGCCCATATGGTATACAGAACATAGGTCAGTTTTGACTGATGGCGAATTTTCATGTAATTTAATAATAATAACACGATTTTGCTTCATTTTGTATCGTTTGACTATAATAGTAATACTAGTGATGCCGCGAGAGTCGAGACTTGTCTCGTCTCGTCTCGTCTCGTCTCGAGATTTCGAGACGAGACTGTCTGAAAAGTCTCGTCTCGAATTTACGAGACGAGACGAGAGTGTTGCCGCGAGACTGCCACGAGACGAGACTTAAATTCTCGAGACTCTCGAGTTTCAAGTTTCAAGTCTCGAGTCTCGAAGTCTCGAGTCTCGAAATGTCTCGAGTCTCGAAATGTCTCGAGTCTCGAAGTCTCGAGTCTCGAAACGTCTCGAGTCTCGAAGTCTCGAGTCTCGAAAAGTCTCGAAGTCTCAAGTCTCGGAAACTCTCGAGTCTCGAAGTCTCGAGTCTCGAAAAGTCTCGAGTCTCGAAAGGTCTCGAGTCTCGAAAAGTCTCGAGGCTAAAAAGTCTCGAGTCTCGATAATTTAACATTTAGAAAATGACGTTTTCACAATCCATAGAGGTTTTTACAGTGAATATTTTCATTAAAAAATGCAGAATCTCGGATCAAAAAATTTCATTAACAAAAAGTGTTTGTCTCGTCCCCTGAATCTAAAAATATATACAACTTATATACTTGGATGTTAGTCGACGCTCGTAAGACCAAATTTGTGCCCTCTACTCCTTTGAAGGTACCGGAGCGATTCACACCAAATTTGGTACACATATTATTTGGCATCCCATTTGAATCCGCTCGCAGTTTAAATCCAATCGTCTGTATACTTCCCGAATTATAGGGCCCCAAAATATGGAGCCCCCCTTAATACTGCCCTTATAAAAATAATTGAAGCAATTAAAAATTCTAAGATATTTTATATCTACAAGATTTTTAAATTTTGTTAACCCAAAGCCCGAAAAAAATTATTAAATATAATTTTGAATTTTAAAATATGCACTAAAAGTTTTTTTTAACAATATAATCTAAAATTAAATGTAAGACTTTTTATATCTATAACATTTTTTCAAATTGTTAACCAAAAGGCCAAAACCACTGCTCGCAACGTATATTTTACCTAAGGGCGAGCTCTGCGCGTTGATGCGTTTTACGCGTACCAAATCTTGTTTCTCAACTATTCAAGATATTCTAAATTTAAACCTATATTTCAAAAAATTTCTTCTAAATTTCTCTAAATAATAATTGCAATTGATTTATATATACATATATGTCAAAAGAAATTCTTAAAAATTAGAATTGAACCTGAAACGGAAACGGAACCGTAACCGAAATTCATTTGAAAACCCATATATATTTTTTTAAATTCGTAAGCGCCTCGCTGTCTGTATGCAACAATGTACTATATTCACTCTTACATTTATTACATGTAGTTCGTTACATTGATGCATATTATACAGTGTGCTATATTGTATGTATGTCTCGTTCGGCGCATATCACTATCATGATAAAATAGAAAGTAAATTCTGATATAAACTAGTATTACAGATAAATAAAATATGTTTTGTCCTTTGTTCAATATCTTATAAACGGCTGCGAAAATAGTTAGGTATGTTCATATTTTCAAGATCCGCCCCTGCCAGTAACGGAAATGTTTTTTTTTTTTTTGTTAATTTTGTTTTAATATACAGTGCGTAAATTATATTATATATACTGACATTAGGAATGCAATGTTTTTTTTTTTTTTCATAAAGCGATATTTCGTTCAAGTTGGATGAATGAATGAGAAATAGATATCTGTATGGAATTTTCCACTTTACGAATGAAATTTCGTTATGCCATATTGTAGTCATTGAATGGTTCTAGACGGCGCATTTTACGAAATAATTTATATAAAGATTAATATGTAATAAATTAATAAATAAGACCAAAATATGAGTGCCAAAACGGTTCCCGTCAACATAAAAAAATTATTAATTATGAAATTTTAAATATACCAGATTTTATTCTTTATATCAATAATACCATTAATATTTATTTGTTTTTATGTATAATTGCTTGAAATTTGATAACATAATGTTTTTGGGGTCGCAGATTACCAATTTAGCTTTAAAATTGGTCTAAAAACAAAATGGTGTTGAAAATATAGTAGTTCAAATCGTCAAAGTTAAAACATATAAAAGTTCCACGACATCCCACTCCTATATACTATATAACCGTTTCTTAATTACATAGAAACGAAACATTCATTTTATTTTAAATTTTATGTTAAATGGTTCCAATATTATATTCATCATAATAATATATAATATACAAATCCGTGTAAATACAAACTAGTTTACGTCTTTAAATTTACTATTTTATATTATTATTTTAGTTTTTAAAATTCGTGCTCTAATATTTAATCTAAATCTAAAATAGAAACCTGTATAATATTATCGACAATTGCAGATTATAAGATTTTATTTGATACATTGGCTATTTTGAGATTCAATACTTTTCGAGAAATACAACATTTCCATGACTTGAGACTAGTTCGATTCGAGAATTTACGAAATTCAAGATTATTCGATGCACGAGACTTCGAGACACAAAACATTTCGAGACTTTTCGAGACTCGAGACTTTTCGAGACTCGAGACTTCGAGACTCGAGACTTTTCGAGACTCGAGACTTTTCGAGACTTTGAGACTCGAGACTTTTCGAGACTCGAGACTTCGAGACTCGAGACTTTTCGAGACTCGAGACTTCGAGACTTTTCGAGACACGAAATTTTCGAGACTCGAGATTCGAGACCGAGACGAGAAGAGAAAAGCATTATACGCGAGACTCATCATTAAGTCTCGTCTCGAATTTTTCGAGACAAGACCGACTCTATTTCTCGTCTCGAAAAGACGAGACGAGACGAGACTGCCGTAGTCTCGTCTCGAGTCTCGTCTCGCGGCATCACTAAGTAATACAAATTTCCACATCGCAAATAATAATAAAGAAAAAATCGAGTCCTTTTTTTGATCGCTATTTTGTTCTTAGATCACGCTGAGATTAACTAATCGATCGCTTATCATGCACTGTGTAACATCCGATAAATTTAAACAAAATTTGATTTTAACCTTGTATGGTGCATATGTGTTGTATCATTTAGACAGTTTCTATGATTGTATATATAAAACAGGATTATAAATTTACTTACGATTGCTGTTTGTTATTTGAATCAATTATTCAAATAATATGTATTACAAATCCTTTTTACACAACATTTTTAATGATTTGACATTTGATTCATTATTGTTTTTGAATTAAATAATCAGGCTAGATTCTGAATTTTGCAGTATCAAACTGATGCAGTGTCACAACGGCAGTTTTAAAAGTGATGATAATTAGTTATATGCTAAAATACAATGGATTATGCCATTAAAAATAAAAGAATAAAATTGCCAACCAAACATGTTTCTAAATATGTTTGAATTATCTCTTCAAGATTTTATTTCTCTAATAATCAGAATTATAAATTTACTTACTTGCAGTTATTATAATTTGACGAACTATAGAATCTTACCGCAACTCATATTTTCAAAAATCACTGCTTCTCGGCCATTTTGAAGTGAAAATATTAACTATGAATTAAAATAAATGTACGGAAACACGTATTTGCTAAAAATATATGCTAATTAGGCAATAATATGCACTTATTTCATATTATATACTTAAAAATTGAAATTATAACATGCTACTCCCCTTAAACTTAAGATTAAACTTTGAATTGAAGATTTATCACAAAAACTTTTTTGACATTTCATTCTGACGTTTGATTTGTTTTTGTCTATTTCAAAGCAGACTGAACTTCAGAATCGTAGTGATTGTTTTATTTCAGTATAAACTATTTGATTATTTTTTACATGATTTAAAAAATCCATAGCGCTCTTCTTTGATAAACTCCATATTTGCTGGGGTACATTGAAATTTGGAGTGAATACCGAAAGTTCTTAATTGTTCAAATAATAATTTCACGTCGAAATATCTTCTTCCAGTGATTGTGTTTTCAACTTTATTTTCATTGTTATTGTTAACATCATAATCAATATAATTGGATAGATTAGAGGATGATGAACTATCACTATCAGACGAAGAATAATAAATTTCGTCTGCAGGTAATTTTGTCGCGCTTGTTGTGTCCACTGAATTTTAAATGTTTCTTTTAAAGTTTTTACGGTCTGATTTTCTTTTAGCAGATAGAAATAACTTGCCCTTTTTGTTTTGACGACGATTCATATTTAAACAATATACTATAATAATAAGTCACAACAATATAAAATGAATTGCAAAATTTGTATTCAATATTTTGTAATGCTTGGTCTAATGCAATGAGCGTCCCCACTTCCTAGAAACCACGCCTATCTCGTACCCGTTCTACCACTTACCATAATATGGGCAATGCTTCGAGATTCAATTTACACTAGAAAAACGTACAATTTTCGTATTCTCCGCATAATTTCTTAATGTGTTAACATTTTTCAAAATAAAAAAATGTATATGGTTTGTGTGGTTTCTCCTATTCGCTATTGTCTTTTTTTCAAGTTTACCTAATTCTAGAAAAATAATTGTAAAAATTACACTATAAACAAAAAATGCATAAATTCATAAAATTCAAATGGAAGGAAAAAACTTTGATCCTTTTTAAACAACTTTTATATTTTGTAATTTTACAAAAATAAAATTATGTAAAGAGTTATTTGAAGAATAAGACCAAAGACGGGCCTCTTAAGAGGATTTTGAACATCATATTTGGATAGTGCCTTTAGATGTCTTTTTTGCTTTGGTGAAATTTGTACTCGTTCTGCTAAAATGTACCAAACAAATATAGCATTCTGTAATAGTTGATCCGAGCTTTGGTGACCGGTACGTCATCAGTTTCTGAGCTAATAATAAACAGACATTATGTATATCAATCTTTGTCACATTCATGCATGTTAAAACATTGGTAATTTTTAGGTGTGTCTTATTTGTTCATCTCTTTTCCACTACTAGAATAGAAAAGGATAGGAGATCAATTTAAGGACAGAAATGTCAAACTTGTCATTTCAGATTTTATTTTAGGTTATGTTTTGCATGAAACTGCATTCTCATAATATAATTAATGTTGTAGGTGGCTGATTTTAGATATAATAGCAGAAGTTTAACGCAGAAATGTTAAGTTAGTCTTGCCCGTCGGTGCTTCATGCGTGTGAATTATATGCGGTTTGTGGACTTACAAACGTCCAATTCGTGAAGCAAATATATCGGTGATTACAAAACAACTAGGTTAACCCGTGGGCACCATGCGCCTATATCATATATAGGCCCTTATTCATCGATATAATATTAATCATTTTTATGAATTTTGACTATTGATACCTCAACGATTGTTGGCCACCCTGATACGTAGCACCCTAAAGTGAAAAAATATACTTTTTTCTTTACACAGCCGCCATTTTCTGTAAAATATACTGCTTACATCAAATGTTGGTGTAAAATCTAAAGAAATCTATACGCTTTTAGAATCTAACATTAAAATTTGTTTCAGATGAGCCGTTGATAAAATACGAGTTCGCCCGTTTAGTGGTGACCTAGACATGCTCTCCGTATAATCTAAAAATGTTTCATATATTTATGTATGAAAAAAATAATTGTAGAAATAAGACCAAAAAGTGAACTAAACCCCAAATTGATATATAGTACTCGCAGACTTCATACACCGAATTCGATAATCACCGCATAACGAAGGTTATAAAAGTAACAAAGCCTATGCGGTTTTGTCAATGCTCTTGCCATGGATGAACTACATTTTATTTATATTTTCCTAAATTATGATATTCTTTGAAAAAAATTATTTTTGCAATTTTTACTTTCCTTTACGACGTAATAAGTAAGTCTTGTAATCATGAAAATCTTCGAACTCGAGATTTCAGCGGATATACACGTTTTGACTTTCCCTGAATCGAAAATTACTATTTTTGGAGAGCAAAAACTGTCGAACCTAAAAAATGTGATACTTCAAACTTAAGAAGAAACCTCATAGCAAAAACTTGAAAGTCGAAAACTAGAAAAGGCTAGAGCGAAGTATTGGCTACCTGAAAAAAAGATTTCATTCTTTTAATGTTGTAATAAAGGAGTTTTAAGGGTTCGACGAAACCTTGTTTTGCTATGTTTGCAGCGAATTCCTCTTAAGTAGTGATGCCTACCTGCAATGGTTCAAAAAATTGTTTTTTTTTAATCGCGGAATTCGAAAGTGTGTACATTTAAGATTATTTCATGTTGAATGGATACAAATTGCCGAAGTTATGCGAGATTATGCGAAGTTAGTTGACTGTTTATTACGGCTTGGCTTGAACACATCTCAAATCTTTAAACGCGATTATCTCGAAACCACATTTTCAAAATCGGTGACGGCGATAACTCATTCAATATGACCGGGGCTTTTTGTCTCGTATTCTGAACTATTTTTTCTAGTCGTTGATCGTTCGGATTTCGGCTATTATTAGGTTTCGATTTTTTACAGCCGATCAAAGACAGATTTTTCGACCCAAAAAAGTACTTTTTTACTCAGGAGTTCGCCATTTTGTCATTCTTAATGCAACGTAATTGTAATTTTTGATTTCTGATTATTTGTGCACCTCCAGGAGCCGTCACCGCAAAAGACCATTTTAAAAAGGTCTTCTGCGAGGACCTGCGCCTCGGGGCCCCAGGACCTTCGGAGAAGTCGAAAATTTTCTAAATTGAAGACAAATATATGCCAATATACTGGGTGTAATTAAATTTCAAATGTTTAATTAGACAATATGTCTGGATATATATATATATATATATATATATATATATATATATATATATATATATATATATATATATATATATCCCAGTGAAACTGTCAAACTAACCAATACTCTACAGGAATACTCTGAAATGTTATTTATTTAATTGAGTCTATTTTGTTTTCCTGTACGACACCTTCCCCTATCTAGTAAAAATTACTTAAAGAAAGTCGATTGCCGGTCACTCCAGATATTTTAGATATATTTTCAACATTACACTGCAGATAATAAATACATGCTTTTTTGGGCCACAGATTATAAGTTCCCTTTTAATCAAGATCGCCTATAAAATTCTTAAGTATCGTTTGTATAATGAATTCGATGAACGATTGTTGTGACCAGGTGACATTCACAAACTTACAATTTATTGTTGCTAATAAATTTTACGTACAAAAGCGCTGACAGCAACATGCCTATCTACAGGGAACAAAAGTATGTGTAACCTAACCTTCACTTGGTTTCTGTTTAAAAAAGGGAAATGCGTTACGGCTTACGTACACACAGCTCCACATACCGTATACTCCCAACGATGCGATGAAGTAATAGAATAAGAAAAGCTTCCCCATAGACGCGCGAGCACATTTGCGGAGATTCATAGGCGCCTTGCTGTAAGTCACATGACCTGCTCCCACTCTTTCTCACTCCCTTTCCCAGAATCGTTCCGGAAGGAAGAATATAACAGAGACAGAATGAAACTACCGGAAGCGGCACTGTATTATACATACACAACGCTTCGTGGCACTGTTCTTAAGTCAGTCGCAATTACGCGGACGACATAATAGTAAAGTGCATATTCACATCATATACAAACTCTCTCTCTCTCTGTCTTTTTGAGAAATAATAAGAAGTGAAATTAATATACTTCCGCGCCTTATATATAACGCCCATGAACCTTCTAGTCATCTTAAATAAATTAGTTTATAATGAGGTTGTGACTTGCGACAAGGTTTATTCTTAGCAGTGCCTTATACAAACGATTCAGTTCAAAGTGATTTTTAACAAGGCGATTTAACGATCTAGGCAGCGCTATTTAAACATTTTTCATTCTAGACGCCTTGTTGTCATCGATATTTTTTCGCGACCCCTGATATTAAATATAATATAAGAATATAAAACTAAATATATTTGCATAAACAATTGATTGTCTTTGGTAAACAATATACATATAAAAAGTAGTCGCTTTAAGATTTGTTTCAAGTATACAAAAATTAATGAAAGAAAATTACGTTTCAAGGAGACGAATGTACTTGCTTTTTGCTGCATAACAAATTAATTCTTAGTGCAATATTTGACACTGCTGGACGTAAAGCATCTTCAACGTTTTTTAGCGTTGAACGATATTTGGATTAAATATTCAAAAAAGGCGTTTCACATAGGTATGTGTTGTTGAATGGCAGAATAACATTTCTGACATTGTGGGATATTCGGTTTTAGGTTCCAGTGAGTCAAGGGTTTAGTGGAAACTCAAGTGTTTTTAAGTGATCCATAATAATTTTTGCAATTAATGTCTTACAATTTTATTTTATTTCAATTATAAAATTGTCGATAATCGAAAACATTGCGTTTGCGGCATATTTTGTTTTTGGAATTATGTATATGCTGCAATTATAATGAGACATCGCTGCTATGATGCACATAGTAGTAATATTCAATATGAAAATATAATTTACATCTCAACTTGGTCAGTATTACGATTTTATAATTGCGCTGTACAGAAAATGTAAAACATTAAATCAAAGGGATTGCGACTAATGCCTCTTTAGATTCATGTACCTGAATTAAATTTTCGCGACCCCTACATTTCACTATACGACTCCATAAGGGATCGCGACTCCCAGTTTAAGAAACGCTGAAAAGTATAAGATCTTATTTATTAGCTTGCCGTACCGAAGAAGCTAAAGCATTGTGTATCTGTTGCATTCATATATGCGTCAAATCTATATTACATTAATTAGTTACAGCACAGCCTTGAAATATCATGATGCATACGTCCAAATAAATGTTCAAAAACTGCTTGTGTTAAAACAAGATTTGGTACGCGTAAAACGCACCAACGCGATGAGCTCGCCCTTAGGTAAAATATGCGTTGCGAGCAGTGGTTTTTAATTGTTATGGCCTTTTGGTTAACAATTTGAAAACATGTTATAGGTGTAAAAAGTCTTACATTTAATTTTAGATTATATTGATAAAAAAAATTTTTAGTTCATCTTTGAAATTCAAAATTATAATATTTAATAATTGTTTTTCGGGCTTTGGATTAACAAAATGAAAAAATCTTATAGATATAAAATATCTTAGAAATTTTAGTAGAATTTTTAAGTGTATTAATTATTTTTATAAGGGCAGTATTAAGGGGGGCTCTAAATTTTGGGGCCCTATAACTCGGGAAGTATACGAGCGATTGGATTTATACTGCGAGCGGATTCAAATGGGATGCCAAATAATATGTGTACCAAATTTAGATTATATTGATAAAAAAATAATTTAGTGCATATTTTAAAATTCAAAATTATAATATTAAATCATTTTTTTCGGGCTTTGGGTTAACAAAATAAAAAAATCTTGTAGACAAAAAATATCTTAGAATTTTTAGTTAAATTTTTAAGAGTTTCAATTATTTTTTATAAGGGCAGTATTAAGGAGGGCTCTAAATTTTGGGGCCCTATAACTCGGGAAGTATACGGGCGATTGAATTTAAACTACGAGCGGATTCAAATGGGATGCCAAATAATATGTGTACCAAATTTGGAGTGAATCGCTCCGGTACATTCAGAGGAGTAGAGGGCACAAATTTGGTCTTACGAGCGAGCGACGACTAACATCCAAGTATATAAGTTATATACATTTTCGGAATCAGGGCGACGAGACGAACACTTTTTCTTAGTGAAATTTTTTGATCCGAGAATGCTACAGACACACGGCCGAATGCTTTAGCTTCTTCGGTACTACGTACGGCGAGCTAAAAACACTTATGTTAACGGGGCATTTTTTTCCATTACCGCACTGCTCAACTTTAATTTCCGAAGTGGTACTTCCCCTATGTTTATAGATGTACGCACTATGTCACAAGCAGCTCCCCGCCTGTGAGAGCAAAACAGCTACTTTTATAAACGTTGGTACTTCCTCACTACACTGTATCATCGAAATTTTGTAATTTTAATCATTTTTTTTATCAAAACCGATGTGCACTGTGCGAAGGAACGTAGTAGGTCGGTTGATGCTCAGTGCATTGTGAAATACGCCGACACGTTAGAACAACAACTCAAATCTTGGTAAAGTTTAAACGAAGGCTTATTACATTTACTCAGCAATGAGGAAAATTTCACAGTTTGCGCATGCATTCACTCAATTCTTCGTTAATATTTACCAACATTGCGAAAATTCAGTTTTCCACATATACGATTGGTGAATTATAAGAAAATCAACAAAGTTTTGAGTTAAAAATTTAACACGGAGAATGAATCACACCACTATATCATTTACTCAGAGGCACTTTCTTTACTGTGTATACATTATATTGTTTATTATTAATTGTATATAGCGTTTTTGTAATGACCACGATAACCTATATCTTATTTCATATAATATTCTAACTCTTCGTTCCTACATATTACTTTCTTGGACTGTCGACGTCTAGAAAAACACGAAATTTTACCAAATATACACGTATCTAGTTTCCCCATAGTAATATTGACTATATTGTAGACGATGTCTGTGTGTGCAGAAAAGTTGTTGCAGATACAAATATAAAATTTCAAGTTCGTTAATATAACCCGGAAAAAATCCATCTACTTTTGAAAACAAAAGTCCCTTTGCTCTACTTTCGTAAACCTAGTTATCACTAAACAAATCATTGAAGGGGGTTGGACCGTTTATAGGTGGCTAAAAAGTATCTGTTTTTTACGATTATAGTTTTGAGAAATAGGTAAAAAAATCAATATAACATTCTTTAGAACATAATAACGTGTATTTGATAAATAAATAAAATCTAAAAAATAATATACAAATATACAAAGACATATACTCT
This sequence comes from Leistus spinibarbis, assembly GCA_933228885.1. Taxonomy (NCBI): domain Eukaryota; kingdom Metazoa; phylum Arthropoda; class Insecta; order Coleoptera; family Carabidae; genus Leistus; species Leistus spinibarbis. Next base: position 8,700,384 of record OW121794.1, on the reverse strand, counting down.
AGAAGTTAGACCAGCGGCTTCCTCAAAGTCAACTGGTGGGCATTCATGACATTGTAACAGACCAATCAGTTTTTTCTTTATACACGTTTTTGTCTTTGATGAACCAAAAATATTTAGAACAAAAAAATATTTCTAACAAATAAACGTTCATTTACAATTTTGATCAAAATTTAACCCTAAAGTTATTATTTATAAACTACAAGAAAATGATGTGTATGTTCAGTTTCTTTATAAACTTGAAAAACTGCAAAAGATTTGGAGTAAATTGTTTGTATAATTATTCTTAATCTTGCCTTACGTTTTCAAAAGAAAAATATCTGGAGTGGCCTGAACTCGACTTTTATTTACGTAATTGAATTTTAAATATAATACCGCTATAATACATAATATTCATAGTGAAAGTATAAGATTATCCAGTGAAGGTCTTTCTTTTTTTTTGTTTATCGTTTTGCCATTTCTATTCATAATTATTGTTATCAATACTAATAGTGCGTCGAATGTATTGGATGGGCGATTGAAAACCCCGTCACTATATATATATATATATATATATATATATATATATATATATATATATATATATATATATATATATATATATATATATATATATATATATATATATATCCGTGTCCGTGTGGTGGATAGTCTGTGGTCATTATAATGCAAATAAAATTTAAGAAATAATTATATAAGATTATATTTAGTAACTGTACTCAGACCGGTGGAAAACAATATAACATAATTAGCACTATATTCACCAAATTGTTTTATTATAATTGCAGCACTGATGAAAGTAATGCAATATTAGTACATTAATGTGAGTGCAGAAACTTCTAAAAATTTTTTAAAGTTACGTTAACCGCTGCCTAAAATATAATAAAATCATGTGGATCCGAGAATGCAGTTACTTAAGCCAGTGGTTCTCAATCTATTTGACGTCGGAGATCACTAAACTCTGTCATTTTTTTACGCGGAACACTTACAACATAAGCTTCGAACATTGTTTTGATTTTTCTTTTGCAAAGCAATTTTTAATTTGTCGTTGATATTTTCGCTGAACACTTGTAGTAGCTTCACGGAGCATTAGTGTTCTGCGGACCACGGATTGAAAACCACTTACTTTCTATACTCAGCTGTAAGAAGAACAAAAGTTTTTGAATTCCTATCACGTTAACTTGTACAATATGAACGAGTCCAGCAAGCTCTCCAGAATAGTCTAAATTAATTATTGAACTTATCTTTAAACACGAATTTAACAAGTTCATATAGATTATGGTTGTAACGCAAAAAAGATCATGAAAAATGTATAATCTGCACAAACAAAATCTAATTACTGAAATTGTTACACAAAAAGTCTGCACAGAAAAGTTTTCTAATTTGATTTTTGTTTTCAAGTTACAAATGAACAAAATGAAAGTGAAATTTTCATGCGACAAAAGAAAAGAAAAATGAGTCTTTTAATTATTAATTTCTTGAACCCTTCCTGCAGATATTCAGTAAGTAAAAGAACTTTGATTAAATTGCGACGTAATCAAATTCATTTATTGATTTTTCACGCAATTAACTTTACTAATATTTTTACTTGATTAAGGAGATTCCATAAATATTACGATGTTTGTTTTCTTAATTATTTTAGAACCAAAATCAATTCCATTATATTATTGTTAATCTGCAATTACATTGTTACTGATTTAAATTTAATTAATATTAACATAAATGGAGCTACGTCCTATAATACTCAAAATTGACAGTTAATTAATATGTACATATATTGCAATGAAACAATGTTAATAACTAACATATATATTTTATAAAAGCGGTTAATTAGTACATATTAAAAAAATATATTAAAAGAAGTTGCTTGGAATTTTAATATCTTTAGTTTAAAAAAATTTTTTTTCCTCACACTCATACTGTTTTTGAAATATTGAAAATATATATAGAACAAACCTCTACTTCCAGTTAAGTTATTGCTTTAAAAATAGGAAGTCCGAAACTTTCGTTATTATAAAATTTCCTTATTTATACATTCGCATAAGAAAATATCACTATTCAAAATCCACAGATAATTATCTCGAGTGGAAGGGGGAATAAAATGAAAATAAGACCATTTTTAATACTCTCAACTCTTACGTAATAAATACTCTTCAGGTGAAATAATGTTCTACAATGGTAATGAAGGAGTGGGGTGTGAAAGAAAATCGGATTGCGGTTAAAGCATTGCACAAGTGCGGCAGAACAAATACTGACGTCCACGAACAGAACGAACTCCTGGAGCTGTTAAAGCAGTTCCAGAGCGAATTCGGAGGATTCCGTTGCGTAAGCATGCTATAATGGCCAGGGAAATCAAATTATCGAATCGAAGTATGTCGCGATTAATTAGGAATGACCTGAAACTTAGAGCTTACCGCCGAGCAACAAATTAGTGTTTGAAGTTAGCCTGGAAAAAAATTAGAAGAGTGAGATCAAAGAACCTACGTCAGCGGCAATCTAACGGTAACCACAGAAATATGTTGTTTACCGACGAGAAGATTTTCACAGTCGAAGACAAATTTAATAAACAAAATGATCGAAATAACACCCACAGTGCAGGAGAAGCTATGAAAAGTTGAAGAGGGCCATTTTCCAGCGTCCATCTTGGTTTGATGACGGAGTTACGCATTTACATTTCTGGGAGAAAGGTGTGAAAACATCTGCGTTGGTTTACCTATAAATGTTGGAACAAGTTGTAAGGCATCCTAATATCACATTATCCATTGGAAAGTATTGGGTAATCCAACAAGACTCTGCTCCGGCCCACATGACCATAAAACCACACAACGTTGGCTCGAAGCAAATTACCCGAGTTCCCGCGGCAGAAAACTGATTTTCTAGAAGTCCAGATTTGAACCCACTAGACTACAAATTATGGTCAGTTCTTGAAGAGATGGTTTGCAGAACATCTCCCAGAAATATCGAGCATCTAAAACAAGATTTATTAAAAGCAGCAGCTTCTATACCCATGGAAGTTGTGCGTGCTGCACACTACTACAAAATTTATAAAGATGGCGTTATAGTGAGCGTGTTGAAAAAAAAAATCATATTAAAGTGGACACTTAAAACTAGGGATTGGACTATTATGTAAGGAAAATATGTAAAATTGAGAAAATTGTGCAGTTTTTAAAATTAAGTTGAAAGAAAACATCATTTTTTACCTTAAATAGCGTGTGAGGGCTAGAAAACTAGTCCAAATGGGATCATTATAATCCAATCCTAGGAGAAATTTATGAAAAAATAATTTATAAAAATAAAATTGAAAATCGGTTTATTAGTTCTTCCGCAATCGTCACCGAGAATATCAAAGAGTATGTTCTGAGATAAACGAATTTAAAGTTTCAAGTATGATAATAGAAAAATAATGATTACCTTTATTTTTTTATTATTAGTCATTCTCGTCTATTCCTGGACCATACAACTCGATATATATATATATATATATATATATATATATATATATATATATATATATATATATGTATATATATATATGTGTGTATATATATATATATATATATATATATATATATATATATATATATATATATATATATATATATATATATATGTATATATATATATATATATATATATATATATATATATATATATATATATATATGTATATATATATATATATATATATATATATATATATATATATATATATATATATATATATATATATTACATATATAATATATATTGTATGTGTTATTATATAATCAATTCAATTTTTCATTTTACATTTTCTTGATCCTTTTCCCTACATCAATCAAAAAAATTTTTTGAATAAAATTTCTTAATAAAGAAATCGGTGGTGGCCAACACAAAACTATCTTTTACGTAGTTTTCTTTAGAAATTTATATTCCAAACTGTCAAGAATACCAATACTCCACAGTAATAATATACTAAATAGTATATATATATATATATATATATATATATATATATATATATATATATATATATATATATATATATATGATATTAGCCGATAATGTTACAGACACATGACCAAACACTATAACTGTCTTTTACTATCGTATGACGAGCTAAAAAGTGGTTTGACAATTTTTCTTAGCAAAACTTCATCTTGTGGCCACTGTATCTCGTACCCTATTAGACTAATGTTAAAAATATATGCATAGAAATTGTGGGAAATGTAATCAGCTTTAATTTTGAACTATACATATTTTCTCATAGGATTAACTTTTACCGAGTTATTTTATAAAAACATATATTTTTGACTTTTCATTCAAGATGGTGGCTTGCGCGTGACCCTCCCAAGGTCGAAAACTTGTATTCTCCATCGGGATCGCTATTTGAACAACATATATCAAAATCGTTTCTACCCCACCTATTGTAAACCAAAGGCCTTTTTTATCTTCTATCTGTTCTATAACACCAGGCATGAAAATTGTAAATAATTACAAATGTTTAGTTTGAATAGTTGAGTCGTTTATATATTTATTTTAATTCAGTTGATATTGTCATTTAACAAATCATTAATACCATCAATATGAGAGAATAATCGGAATCGCTTGTTGTATTGTCGTAAACAGATCTTCATGTGGTTTCCGTGCAGTGAGTTATGGTAATACAAAACGTTTGATCGGTGATGGCTCAAACCACTTTCGATGTATATTATACAGTATCTACCTGATGTGGTTATAGTGGTTGATGTTATTATCTAGTTACAATTACAATCAAACGGAATAATTACCTTTGGTACATCGTAATAGGGAAGCATCTCAGAGGCAGATACAAGAATAGTTTTTCGAGATCAATAAATTTGATTTCAAGAAACAAGAAAATGATATATGATAAATGTAAAATTAAATTTGTCTTATATAATGTTGACATTTTAAATCATGAATTTGCGGTGAGATTCTGTATGTTATTTTTTTTTTAAGCTATAATATACAACTTAAAGATTTACAGATTTCGCGATTTTGAACTGACATTTATAACGCGTGCCCGTCATTAAATCAACTAATAGATATTGTAACGTGTGTGCAAATCATTGCTGGCAAAAATATCCAAGTAATTACATTTTTTTTTGTGTTTTGACAAAGATATCAATGATGAAATAACAACGGTGTTAAAGTATTTTGCAATATTATTTATTGCAGCATGCTAAATAAAGAAAACAAACTATACAATTACCGCGTAATATTTATAAAAGAGTTGGCGACACTTGTATTACATATTTGTTTCATGTTGTGCAATCTACCGTTTACAGTTTACAAGATTTATGGATTGTTCACAGCGAAACAATCAGAAATTAAGCTTAGAAATTTACAAATAACAATCTAGTTAATAATTATTAATTTTTAAAAAGATTCGAAATTATGAACTATATTACATAAACTGTAAACGTGTGGCCAAGTATACAGTCACCGTAAATTATTAATTTTTCCTGTATGTATTTACAAGTCTTATAGATTTTACTTATAGGTTTTATAGAGACGTTCAGAATCGCACTATTTAATCCCGTATGTCATACGGTGCTACAAATTTCAGCACAAACATCCTGTACGTATTATGTTTGATGGAATATCTGATGGAACGAGGAAGCATTTTCAACGAACGATCACCTCGAGTCAAAAATAGACGTTGTCAATCCAGGCAACGTACTCTAACACAATAAAATCCATATTCTCATCTCTTGTATCATCCTCTTCCTCTTGCTCTCCACCGATCACTTCGCACTCACATCTCATCTTCACGTACCTATACATATATGGCGTTAACTTTCCGAAGAGACAGCATAGAGTTTTCGCTAGTAGAGTACTGAATCACAATATCTTTATATTAAAAATCGATATATTATTAATTAATATAAGAGTAGTTATCTCTAATATATAAATTCGACCATTAAATATACCCTTATAGTGAACATAGAAATTCATTAATCCTTAAACGTTATATCCGATGGTTATCCGTATACATATACGGATAACCATCTCATATGTTTCAATATGTATTTCTTATAGTAAAAATTAGTCGAATTTGAAGCGCCTCAATACTGTTTATAAATTGTAAATGTACTTTATATTAAGGATATATAAACAATGACAGTAAATATATGATATTGCTGGATTTAATATACATTACATTTTTGGCCTTAAATACTTGCAAATGTCTTTCAATTGGTGAGTTAATTTATTTTGTGCTTAAAATATATTAATTTGAATCACTGAAATACTCTTTCTCATCATAGACAAATGTTAAAAACTTATTAAATATGTTCTCATTCCAAAAGAATATTTATGTGGCGCCAATCTGTAACCTAGTTCTATTCAGTACAATATCGATAACATTCGATATGCTTGTTATATTTCGAGTAGAAATCTTATCAGTTTTATAGGTTTTACCCCTCTAGTATTACTGGCTCTATAGTTCTCGGTCATGCGCACTATATCCCAACTGCTTACAACCGACCTGTCCCAAGAGCAAGACGTATTCGCATTGTTATATAATGATTCATTCATACGCAGATTCATATAAATATTGAATATTTGATGATTTGCTTGCTCTTGGCTTTTTCATCAATTTCCCTCTATCTGTCAGCTGCATCTGCATGTTTGTGCTTGACATTTGAATTTATGGAAATCGAGTTGTACCAATGGATTCAATTACTATCAGCAGGTTTATGAATAAACATAACAATGACATACAAACTTTCCTATTGGGTTTGAAATGTTATTCTTCGCACCGGTCGTGGTCGTATTCGAAAAGATTTAAGGGTATACATAAAACTAAAATCTCAATTATGTTTTTACTTTACAATTCCATCTTCAAAATCATATTTTACAATTTAAATATAACTGAAAGTACTTTATTTTCCGAATGTATCCATCTTTAATGAATATCCTCTCCGTTTTAAAGCAGTGCATTCGATTACAACTGCAAATACTAATTGTATTATTCATATGTCGCTGTGAGACCCCGTTACAAAATGATCCTATCGTCGCTCACAAGTCTCGATCTCGTAACCGCGTAGGTATAAATAAGCATTGCTTAATAACGTTATATTATCAATTACCTAACTAAGCTATACTCGATCTAGTGCATAGCGGCTTAAATAATATTACTCTATGATTGTGTTTAGATATTTTCTAATATTATATTTTGAAAAAGACGAAGTTGTTCTTGATTTGTACAAAATGTATAAAAGATCTATAGGGTTCAAAAGTGTGTGTGTACATTATCATAATAAACAACCAGCATAGCTAGCAAGCACCAGTGCCATTGGCTCGCCGTATTATCTATTCAGTTGATGGTTTAATTTATTTGACTTATATAGAATACAATTTTTAAACCGCTCAGATAATTATAGTTGAAAATCTATATATAACTACTGAATTTTGAAAAGATAAAATGTAAAAGATATTAATAATAAATCTGTAACAATGTTACAGTTTTATTACAAAAATAAATCTGTCTTTTAATGTGAACGCCTCAATGTTTTTAATTTCAAATTATCTTTCTAAATATTGTTATTTTTCTCCTTTGTGTTAATAATCTGAGAAACAAACACAGATATAAATTGTTTTATAAATATTTATGGATTTTTTTAACAATATTATTTTTAAATATTTATTTTAATAGCTTTTTGGAAGAAGAATGTTTAACATAAAATATCTTAAAATACGAGGTCTGTACAGAAAATAACCGAACTTTTTTCTTTTTAGACTATATTATTAATTATACAGAGAATTGCGTCGAGCATAACCACCTCTGTAACCACATTTTCTTGGATTGTTGATATCTCGTTTTATTTTCGTGATATTGTTATTTGAGTGCAACGTGTTTAAGTATCATAGATAACACTTTGAAATTTTATATAGCATATTTAACGTACGATTTATAACCAGTAAATACATGGTGCATTTATGTATATTTGAATTTACCTAGGTTCTGCCTTACGCAATTTACTACGTTTACAGTTGGTCCAAACACATTTTAATTTGTTCCATACCCTATAGACTAGCAGATGTATAGCATAAAAATACATCATTTGCAAGGAAAACCATTGCTAAGAATCTTAAAACTCACATAATTCGATAATTTTATTGGCAACTTTATAATTAAATGAACCCGTGGAATCTTCCAAAACAAGGCGAATGAAAACATATTGAAAACAAAATTCACATTTAGCTACAACTTGCACCACGATTTGTCACAGTGGAAACGTCTGTAACGAAAGGGTTACAATTAGAAATACGTACGTTTTACGCAAAACATTTACTTACTATTTTACTAGACCAAACCTTCATGAATTCAAAGGTAATAAAATCTATTTATTTTAAAGGAAGCTTATTCGGGGTAGCAAATTTAGCATTTATTTAATATAACTCTACATTAATTTGGCTTTATTCAAATATGGGATATTTAATAGTAGTAAACCTAAATTAAATAATATAAATCATTTTCTCAGTGTACATATATTCCAGTCAGTGAGCTGGAGGCATAGGTGCATGCACCAAAGAAAATTAACTATCGACTTTTATATCTCGTCTCGTTTTCGAGCTGAGATCGGTTCGCGACTCGTAATTAATCCTTAGAAATGCATCGCTATTAATCAAATGATGGTATATTACATTTTATTATTTATCTGTGCAAAATGGTATCATATAAAGCAATTCTAGCGTATATGTGAATGTATGTAATGCAAGTAAATATACTCTGCTGGGAATACAAATACAGAAAAATATAATTTGCTGATAATATAGTACCAATAAATTATATTGTACATACATTTAGAATAATTAAAAATAAAGTGAATAGAAATATAAATACAATTAAGTTATCGGCATATGTATTCATCATCAAAACATATACGATGAGTTATGTAAAATGTGCATATAACAAGCACATACTGTTACGATGTGTAAACGTGCAAAATTAAATCATAAATTACAAACAATGCTTGTCCGTGCGCAACCAAAATTACAAATAAAATTTTATTAAACGAATTAGTGCGCACGAGACTCGTTGTGGACGAATTTTCTGATGCTCGTTGGCCTAATTGTGTGGTCAAATGGTTTTTGAAACAATATTAGATTACTCCATTTTATATCATCTCTATGGAATTGACAATAATAAATTATTATAATCTTCGTGTTATATTTAATACAAAAAAAAAAAATCATATTAAATGTTATGTACATAGGAAAAATTACAAATATTGAAAATTTTTACAAAAATTACAAGTAATATTACGTTTGGCAATTTTATTCATCTTGTGAGCACGAAGGCTATACGAAAATAATAACAATCAATAATACTTTTGAAATAAAAAAAAAGTTCATTTTCAAATTATATTTTTCAAATATTTATAACGTTATTTATATCTATAATTATTTTTTAGATTATGAAATAAAAGACCAGTAGAATAATATATTACGAAAATAATTTTTGAAATTTATAACATTGTAGTGATCTCAGAAATAGACTGACTATTGTTGAAACCAATTAGTATCAATTCATATTTTTTTATTCTATTCTTTTCAAAATACAGTGCTAAAAAAAGATTTTCTTCTTTTGGTAAAAATCTGTTTTCTTTATAAGTAAATTAAAAATTAAAACATTCACTGAATGAATAATACGGCGAGCGTAAAGCATTTGTGGCTGCCACCTATGCTTATTATATTAGTGAGTAACAGTAAGTACAACTACATAAACTATATGCTATTTATAATGTTGCGTAGAAATGTTGAGACGATCTAAAAAAATATTTATGAACTTATTACATGAAATTTTTCGAGCTTATTATTTTTATGTATATAAACATTTTGCCTATCCTTGAATCAAAAATTACTATATTCGAAATGATATCTGTTTGTATTCGCTCCACAACCAAAATTGTTGAAAGAATATTATGAAATGTAAAACTCAAGACATTAATATGGTTTGGGTGGCCACTAATTTTCGAAAACAATATCTTAACTGGGAATCTTGCGACTTTTTCAAATTCTTGGTAACGGCATGAGTTAGAGAAAATTGTTATCTATTAAAGAAGATGATATTGAAATGTCTAGCGACTTTTGTGTTTAAAGTTGTATCAAGGAAGGTACCATTTACTGAATAATTAATATGGAAAATGGTAACTTTATTTTTACGTTACCCTAGTTACAATGCATATTGATTTTGTGACTTAGCTATCTTAGGGTGAATATAAAACAAAATAAAGAGAATGGATAAAAGATCATGTGAAGGCCACTCCAGCATTTTACGGCATATCCTTAGAAAGTCAATCCCTTTTTAGGTCGCCTTACACATGTTCTGTCAGCGGTGGGGCTGTTATCTTGTAAAGGCCAAATGTAGTGCGCAGTTCAAATGTACAACTATTATGAGGCATAGGAGTCTTTACCTATACTTGAATTTATTTATTTCTTGTAATTTTGGTACATTTTCAAGCATCATTACAGACTATTCCAGGTTACAGTTTTATGTTGAATACTTTGATCTTAGATATTTATTATGTTTGTGAAAATTAATTTCTTGTAATTATAAATCTATTTAGACTGTTCTATATATGGTTATTAATTGCTCAAATATTAGAGCAAATCAGGCAAATTCTACGATTTATGTAAATTAGTATACTACAAACTGAACACCATGGTTTCTCCCAAACCCTTAAAATAAGAACAAACAAATACCTACGTCTGTGTTTAATAACCTGTGATTTCATTTCGCATTGTCCAAATGTGCGATGTTTCGAGTTACGAGCCACAAACAACCATTGTTTTCTCCCGGTTGACCTGGGTCGTAATTAGTTATACTAGTTGGTGACGAAGGATCGACGGCGACTTCAGGGCGGCTGCGGCGACTAAGCTGCGTCATTGCTGCCAATTATGGAGCAAACGCTCTTCTCTTCATTTTCTCTCTACCGTATCCGTATTCGAGAGCGCACGTATATACTCATAAACACACACACCTCAACAAAAGTAATACATACATAACATACATGTATTACTCCTACAGTGTACACAGTCACATTATAATAATATATGTTGTGGGTAGCATTTCCAATATTATATATAATCCAAATACGTATTTAAAATATATTTTTCGTGATAACTTGCATTAATTCAGACACCAATGCCTGTAGCTCGTCGTATGTTGAGCTTCTAATTGATCACGTAGGAAACAATGTTTAGCTCTTTGTACAAAATGTACTGGTATCGCAGTGAATATAATTAATCGTCAGCCTTACACCCCCAGACCGTGACAATATATATATACTTAATTTTATGTCGGTTGCACTCTTGTATGACCAATTTTGTGGCTCCATCTGAAGGTACTAGACCGATTTTAATCAAAGTTGGTATTCATAGCATATACGTTCTTGTGTCACTCCTAACTTACTAAAACCAAGCAATTGCTTTCATACTTTCGGAGCAATAGGAGCATAGTAATAAAACCCCAATTAATACTACTTCCTTCAGATATATTTAATTTATTAAAAAAATCTTCCAGAATTCCGATGTATAATGCGATGGAAAATATAGCTCTGATATTACACGTGTACCTAATTTATTTCAAATCGGTTCCAGTATCTTTAGAGGTGATAAATAGATTATACATTCAACGAGCTAAGCCAAACTAAAAAGCTGGAGAAAGTCTTCACTCGACTCTCATATACTGCAACCATCTATTAAATATAATAGTGCTTGTCTTTTTATTCATTGTAAAATTTCCGTGAAAAATAGTCAATTTTTATGGTAACTAGGCATACGTAAATGTTAAACAGGTATATTCAATAGCAATTTTTCATTATATAGTACATTTTTCGGAACAACTTATCAATCAAAACTTACTGAAAAACTTTATGTCTGTAACTCTAATTAGAATTACTTTCTCTTTAACTCGTGTAGTTATCGAAAAATGCAAATAAAAAGCAAAAGTAAACCATTACTTTCTATTAAAATATTATTTTCAAAACTAGAATGTTTTCTTTCGGGACATATACAGGTCTTACATTTATTGATTTATAAACGGACTTATCACTATAATAGTGGTGCCCCATTGTATGTAAAAAATTTGTCGCGGCCTCTGGATAGACAGTAAGATTATAGTGAAATAAATTTCTTTAAATTTGGAAGCCCACAAACATTTTATAGCGACCCCCATTGGGACAAAGGACACACAGGCATATACACACAATCAGACTTAAATAAAATATTTCGAATTTTTTCGTGATCAGTATACTCAATTATTAATGTAGATCCGTATAAGAAATAATTTAGATATTTTTAGAAATCAATAATGCAATGGTTTTTATTAGTGTAGCTCCTAAATATGTTTACACGACCAATATAGTTTGCTAAAATTCTCGAATATCAGTACAATAATTAGATATTATAATTTCAAATAATTGCTTTTGAAATATATGTACAAGACATTTCATAAATACTTTGTATTTTCTTAGATTTTTCTACGGAATTTTGTATATTAAATACTTTTACATAGTATTTGGCCAACGTCCTAGTTAATAACACATTCTTACACACTTCACATACATCACCGTAAACCCTTAAATATATACAGCAGCTGTCAACAATTTCTGATGACAACTGGTTTGATATTAATGGAAACATTAACAAACATGATCAAATAATTTGCCAAAACAACGAATGAGTTCACGAAACATCTGCTCAAAAATATTTCACAACGGTTCGCCTACGAAAAAATTTACGAACTTTTTTTCATGTTTGTATGATCATTTTATGCAAATATTGTATTAACCTAAATTCCATGCGAAATGTGATTTGTGTTGCATTGTACTAGTTTCCAAAATGATGTCCGTTATTTTCTCTCTAATGTTCCATACACTTATAACTAGAACACTACATATTTTGCATATTTTCAGAAATTGATGCATATACCAGAAAACACTGCATATACGTGCATATTTATATTAATTTAATATTTATATTAATTTAATATTTATATTAAATTAAATAAAGCAAATATTGCGCAAATTGCATTTCAAATACTGGAATTCCCCTATGTTTTACAAATCGTCCGGTATCGCATCGCAAAAACTGTGATTCCCCTATATTCTCTACACTATAATAACGAAGATGTAGGACGTATTAATAAGAAAGGTTCAATGAAATATCTTAAATGGAAATTATTTGCCATCTATTACCATGAATGCCACCATTATATGCAAATTTAATATTTTACCCAACAAATAAAATGGGTTGTAGCCAACGCGGGACTTTCCTTTACGTAGTTTTCATTATATATATATATATATGTATATATATATATATATATATATATATATATATATATATATATATATATATATATATATATATTAGAATTTAATAATCCAACAGAAACAATATGAAAACCAGGCTTACCTTATATAAATGAATAGATGGAAAATTATACCAATACCAATTTGTAATTGTTTTGAAGTACTAGCTATCAAAACTAACCAATACTCTACAGAAATATTCTGAAATGTCATTTATCTAATTCAGTCTATTTTGTATTCTTGTCAAAGTATTGACAGGGGCAGATGATCCAATTAATTACGCTACATTCGAATCCATGACAACGTAAACAAGATACTTATGATTTTTAGTAGCAATTTTCTCGTAGCTGGTACATTTCTTGAAGAAATTTTTCAAACAAAAGTTGTGCGTAATATTAATATCTTTCATTAAGAACATAGCTATTTTTGCAGTAAGTGCAGCCGTTCTAGTGTTTCATAATTTTACGTTCGACAGTTTCGGCTCTAGAGCCTTCACACACACACACACACACCCACATATACACACACACACACACAAGCACAAACACAGAAGTCACTCCGAAAATAGTCACATTCGATTCAGGGAAGCTCAAAATGTGTATATTCGTTGAAATCTCGAGTTCGATTATTTTGGTGATCCCTATACTTACTTATTACTTAGTAAAAAGAAAGAAAAAATTGTTCACTGGAGCATACAAAATACACTGTATACCCTGTGTGTTGGAGAATAAGTTATCTACACACATGTAATTATGTTGTAAAATTTGTTATATTTAACAGATTATAATTATCGTAGTAATTTAATCAAATTTAGATTGTTAGTATAACTTGGAATAAGTGTGTGCGTGAATGATATTGAAATATTACACTTACATATATCTGGGGGTAAACCTTTGTCACGCAATAAGTTTGTTATTAGTTGTATCTACTAGATGTGTTTTAGAAATACAGTTGCACTTATCTAGTAATAGCATTACAAAATTCGTGAAAAGTCGGATAGGTGCATTTAAATATATACTAATAATCCAGTTTTGACTTGGTCTAGTAATTTGCATTATATTTCTTTGTACACTTCCTAAATAACATATTATTATATGTGTGGTTTAGGTATATCTTTGTATATTTCGTTGAGATTTGTTATTTTTACAAAGACGTTATGGAATAAGATACATCTCACTTTCGTTCGCAAAACGACATTTTTCTTGACTTTTTCGTTTTGTTTTTCTGTTTCGTTTATTATTCTTGGTTATTCTCCATATGACGACGGTAGCGTTATATCTCCAATCTTCCGCGCTGGTAAGTGCGGCTTTCTGCAGACTTTGACAAATGTAGGTAACGTCTGTTCTCGCACCGCGATATTTACATTGCATTCAAGATGTGCACAAACATGGCATCAATTACTATTTTTTCTTTCATGTTCTACTTTAATATTCTAATCTGAATACTATAAGTTTATGGTAGTGTGGCAATAGTTGCATTATAAATTCTGAACGAAATTGCAAAGGTATGACTATTTACTTGCCTTTACGAATGTATATAAGGAAGTAGAGTTAACATAAAAATGTTCGATATCGAGAATACAACAGATATATACAATATGTCCATTCCTGAAACGAAACATATTCGAAATGAAGCCTATGTGTTATAATCTGTGTGTGTATGCGTGTCTGTCTGCTGATTTGTGTATGTGTATGTATGATTTGTGTCCGCGCCCTAGGGCCAAACCCGTTGAGAGGCAAAATGTTGAAAATTGTTTATAAAATATTACTCAGAAGACAACCTCCATTTCTAATTATGAAAAATTTTGAACTCGAAATTATTACGGAAATACACGTATGTGACATCCCTGAGTCGAATCAGACTATTTGCGGAATGATATATGTGTGTGTGTTTGTGTGTGCGTGCTCTAGAGCTAAGCATATTGGTAGAAAACTTTTGCAATTTAATACTTTAGACTTGTAAATAGCTCAGGTGTGCACCTCCTATTTTTGAAAACAATATCTTACCCGGAACTAATAATTTACTCTTGGTACTTTTTGCAGTTCTAGTAAACAACACAAGTTATAAAAGAAATACAAATCATAAAAGTTAATTATTCAAATTTCTAGCAATTTTGTTTAAAAAGAATTCTATAGAAATGTACGATTTACAGAATTATCGCATTTAGAAAAGGATAGTCTAAATTAACTACACTACTTACAATACATAACGACACTTGTTTCATAGCTATCGTAAAGTGAATTAAAAACAAAAAAGCATATTATAGTGAATGTATAAAAAGTTTATTTATGGCCACTTCAGCATTTTGTAATTAAATTAGATAAAAGAAAAATATATATACATAAAAAAATTATTGAAATTACATTTTCTAGGAACTCTTGTTTGAATGATTTCTTGATAATTGTAAAATTTACGGAAAATAATTTTTTAAACTAACAATTTTACATATGTGTGGCTCTGGTTACTTTATATATTGATATGGTTTCACAGCATTTGTTGCATAATAAATGGGTTGTGGCCAAAGCAGAACTTTCATTTACGTAGTTTTAATTTTTTTCATACCAATATTGCACAGTAATACACTGAAATTGTACTTATTATATTATTATTTTATTATGTTATCAAATATTGTTTCTTCAATATGAAACACAGATGTTGATTATAAAAATATATTAGGAAATAATTATCCATCAGAAACAATACGAAGAACAAGCTTATCTTATATAAATGAATGGGTGAAAAATTATACTAACCTAACTAACTAACCAATACTCTATAGAAATATTCTGAAATGTAATTTATAAAATTCAGTCTATTTTGCATTATTGTCGAAGTATTGGCAGGCGCAGATGATCCGATTAATTAAGTTACATGCGAATCCATGACAACATAAACAAGATACTTATGATTTTTCGTGGTAATTTTCTTGTAACTGGTACATTTCTTCAAGAAACTTTCAAACAAAAGTTGTGCGAAATATTAATATCTTTCATTATGAACATAACTATTTTTGCCGTAAATGCAGCCGTTCTAGTGATATTGGAGATACAACAAAAAATGCATAGAATAAACATGCACTGCCGGTTTGAATATTCTTTTCAAAAATAGAAGATGCACAACTAGACCATATACAAGTCTAAAGTTTGAAGTTTCATAATTTTACGTTCGACAGATTCGGCTCTAGAGCATGCACTCACAGACAGACAGACACACACATACTCCGAAAATAGTTACATTCAATTCAGAGAAGCTCAAAACGTGTATATCCGTTGAAATCTCGAGTTCTATTTTTTTGGTGATCCCTATACTTACTTATTACTTCGTAAAGGAAAGTAAAAACACAACATGAATAAGCCAACTTCTTATAAGAAAGTATTGTACTGACCACAACAGATTTTTAAATTTTAAATTTAATATTTGAGTGGATATTTGATTAATTGTCTAATTGGAATAAGAGGAACCTCTTTATCACGTATCTGTTTTGGGTTTTTCTCAAGTTCCAATATTTTGTGTTGGATGTCACTTTTTTCGGCGTTATATCAAGTTGTAATTGTGTTTTTGTTTGTGTGTAATGAAACCATTATTTAAAACTGTCTTATAACTTTCACGATAAGATACATTTAATGCTATGTTAGTTAAGGAGCAGTAAAAATTAGTTAGTTCTTCTAACACTCAACCTACGCTCTCCCGTGCCGCCACTAGTACTTTCCGTGATGTGAGTTTCTGCACAAATTTAGTATCAAAATTTACTTCTCAACTGAAGTAGCTACATACATACGTTTCGTTCTGTCGGTAGGTTGTAAAGGCGCGGGGAAACCAATCAAATAACAATGTTGTATTTAAAAAATATTATTTATTTATCTTGTTCCGGTTCAAAACATTTGAGCCCGCGTGGAATTCTTCTTCTAACTATTTCTTGCAGAATACATTCATTATAGAAATGTATTAATTTATCCTGCATTTTATTTTGCCAGAAATCACTTTCTCTCTCAATTTTTTCAATATGCAAGTCAACTTCATCATTTCTGTAAATTATAAAATAACAATATTCCCTATCTGATATTTGAAACTGACCTTGTATCTAAAAGTAAATGCGACAAAATAAAAATTTCAACAATTATGTGATTTATCTTACTTGGAAGTAATAGTCGTGGCTCTTTTTTAATTTAACTTCATTATTTCTTAATTCTAAACAAATATTTTTGTTTTTTAATTCTGCCTTCATCTGCAATTTAGAGCCGGCTAAACTATACATGCATTTAATTTCAATGATGCCATTGTCATTTATCAAGCCTGTAATATGTGTATGTATGTATATATAAATGTGTGTGTGTCTGTATATATATATATATATATATATATATATATATATATATATATATATATATATATATATATATATATAATAATTATAAATTTGTGTGTATCTGTATATCATAGGGCTATTTGCTAACCATCCGGAAAAGCACCCAAAAATCCATATTTAGTATCTATAAATATTCCACTTGGTGCACTCACTTTTTCAACTATAATTATGAATTTATATATATATATATATATATATATATATATATATATATATATATATATATATTTATATATATATATATATATATATATATATATATATATATATATATATTCATATATTTATATATATATATATATATATATATATATATATATATATATATATATATAAATATGTATATTTATATATTTATATATTCGTACATTCAAAATTCTTCGTCCGTTCCCCACGCATTACTCAAATCATCAATTGAATCAAGTGTCATAAGTTTTGGACTAGCTTCAAATTGCGTCTCATTTCTTTTTGGACAAATTATAAGATAAACAATAATTCGAACAATGTTATTATACAAATTAACTTTAGTTTAGTTAATTTTAAGGTATAGTAGGAATACCTGTTCGAAATATCCATCGCTTCTAAAACATCAGATTCTAAATCTATAAGTGGGCGTGGTGGTGAATAAGTATTATTATTATTGTCACTGTTAGTAAGAAATTTTTTCCATCTTAATTTCGCAGCTTTCGAGGCTTTAGAACGTTTAATTCTACGATTCAAACGTCTTCGAGTCGGCGCCATAATTATTAAACTGCGCTACACTGGTCTATGCTTTGATATTAGCAAGCGGAAGAAAGTTTGATATCTAATACGTACAGCAGAGCCTCTCACGGACAAACCCTGAAACTTTTAACATTGAGTCTTATGGACGATTCTTTTATCATTGTTTTTGTCGATTATATATAATTAAGAATACAATAATTAGACTCATTTTAAAGATTATGACTACCTTAGAGCTCTGAGACATGATTCCGCTCAATTCGGTTCTATTAAACCAAATAAAATGAGGTTCAAAGTAGCAGCTAAAACATGCCATGGTTAATAAACACTTATATTATTTATAATAATGATTTAGCAGTTCATTTTCTATTCAGAGCAATCAAGATACATCATAGAATCAGTGTACTAAAGGATATATCATTTGATTACTTGTGTGTTGAGATAATTATGGAAATATTTCACTCATTTGTATCAAGACTTAAATTGACATTTTTACGCGACCTTAATGAGAAAAGTTTTCTCAAATATTTTTGTTAGTCGTGCAGTATGTACATAAGACCAATAGCATTCGGTCGTGTGTTTGTATGAATATCAGAAACAATTATTTTTGCTCCGAGATATATGATACATGAATCTCTTAAAACAGGAACTTGACGCTGGATTTTATTTTAAAAAACAATTTTGATTCTTTAAGCTTTTATTTATTGATTATTATTTACAACATTTTAGGTCAATTATATCATAGTCCAATTTCAATGTTGAAGATACACGTAATATTTTTACACGCACTTTTGTTTTATATTATTTGTTTCTGGTCAAATCTAAACTTTATGTTTGACATGGAATTTTCTACATACATGCTGCGTTTCAGTTATTGAACATTGAAATGAATGTAATTGTTTTCAACTTTGTTTTACGTAGAAATAGAAAATGCCTATGTTGCATGTATGCCTGACTTGGTAGATCGTACTTAGTTTGCAACATGCATTTACCTACATTTCTTGTTTTATTACACCCCTCAACGGTGACGTGACAAATATAATATTGATTCAACTAGATTCTACTGATAAAATTACAAGATAAACAACCGTGTAAACATAGGTTTACATAAACTTTTTTGGGAGCATATAATTTTGTTTGGTGTACTTTATTTTGGATGGCTTTGGGATTACTTAAGCATAAGAAAACGCCTGAACTCCAAAATATTTTATAAATAATAAAAGTCATCAATCAATTGAGTAATCTAGAGTTTTCCAACCTTTGATTGATCGTGGCATACATAAGAAATTCAATTTTTGGTAGGATATAGAATGAAATCAAAGTTAAGGTTTCCTGCAAGTCTGTGATGTCTGAATGCTTATACGGAGCAAATTTGTAGTGTACAGAATTTTACAAGATTCCATCTATGGCTAAACACATATATTACTGTAAGGTTAGATAATTCTGTAAATTATGTTAATTAAATATACTTTTTATTCTATCTACTTACTAGAGAGATCCAACGAATAAATATGTGTAACATGTAATACCCTAACTGTAAGCATATTATTATAGACTGCCGGATAAAGAAGAGACAGAAGTACCTCCCACATACCACACACTAATTGAAGCACTTTCAAATACTATGGATACCAGTAAAAATATCAAAAGATGCTTTACAGAAACATATAATTAACAAATTATAAATAAAAATAATTTCAAATTATTAATAATATTGTACCAGGGTGACAGTAGTCTACACAATTGTATCTATAAATAATGCTAAAAAAATGTACTTCTTTTAAGCAGAAATGCTTGTTCATATCACGTTCATTGTATATTAATGTTAAATCTCTATAAGCTTCTGACATATTATGCTATATATAAATAATTTCGTAAACTTAGTGTACTTGCTAATTTGCTATTGCAAACACAAAATTTGGCACTTATCCCACTAATGGGACGGCCACATTTTCGCGCACATGCAGTATGTTTGTATCGTTTGAGAAATATCTAACCTTGAAAAGTTTTGTATATTTCATCTTTAATATGTGATAAGCAAATTAATTACATCAACATACGATATAATATATGTATAACATAATTAGAATAGATTATCTGTATTCTCGCCATGCAGTGAGTTCAAATTTTTTGTTGTAAAATAGTGCTATATTTTCAATTAGCTCATCCGCAATGGCATCAATAATCAATTCATTAGTAGATATACTTGCAATATACCTACACTTTTGGAAAGATAATCGATAAAAGAGAATATGCATCTGATAACTTGTTTAAACTAACCTAACATAAGTGACAGTTCGTAACTAATTTGCACTAATCATTTCTGAGCGATGCCTATATTTACAGCTCTCTACTACTACAACAATGCACGACTAATTGCATCTTATGTGAACATACCAAGTCCTTTGTATTGTATAAATAAAGCACATGAAAAATTTCCTATTATTTTTGTCATTGGCTTACAATAAACAATATCAATATCAGATGCTAATATCTGCACAATACACATCAAATCTACAAATTAATATTTTTATCGATTTCTCACTATATTATTATTATATTGATGTTTGATATCAAAGTAGTTCCTAGCCTAATATTTAGTGCTTAATTAGTGCCTATTAGTGCTACAAGAATTACTTTTTTATCCATTATATTAAGATAGATATGCACTTGTTAAACATTGTAGTGCCAACTTCACACTAGCACCGAACTTTTTAATAATATTGTTAAATTAGTGCCAATTGGTGCCCTAAAAACAAAATTCATAACTATTATATTAACAGAGATATTCGTAGTTAATTCAGTGTGGTGCCAACTTCACGCTAGCACCAAAGTTTTTAAAATCACGAATTATTTCATGATGAATATTTAGTGCCTAATTAGTGCCAATTGGCACAATTATTTCAATTTTAATAACTTTTGTACCAACTTCACGCTATCATTATTTAAATGGATAATTCCGGAACGGTGTTAGATAGGAATCTGAATTATACGGCACTAATTGGCACTAATTAGGCACTAAATATTCATCATGAAAAATATCTCAATTTTAATAACTTTGGTGCCAATTTCACAACTCTCATTATTTAAACAATGGATATTTTCGGAACGGTGTAAGATAGGAATCTGAATTTTACGGCACCAATTAGCACTAATTAAGCACTAAATATTTATCATGACAAATATCGTGATTTTAAAAACTTTGGTGCTAGCGTGAAGTTAGCACCACACTGATTTAACTACGAATATCTCTGTTAATATAATAGTTATGAATTTTGTTTTTAAGGTATCAATTGGCAATAATTAGGCACTAATTATCTAAAGAAAAAAACTTAACAATATTTAAAAGTTTGGTGCTAGTGTGAAGTTGGCACTACAATGTTTAACATAATGGATGAGAAACTAATTCTTGTGGCACAAATAGGCACTAATTAAGTACTAAATATTAGGCTAGAAACTAGAATTAGTGCCGGACTTGAGGTGCCAACTTCACGCACCTATACTCTAGACATATTAAAATACCAAAAAAATAAAAAATCGATTCTTTTTCTTTTCACAATGTGAATACCCCCTTAATAAACCGAATATATTTTATGCAAAGTTAAACTCATTTAAGATTTAAGAAACGTGGCAAACTTGTTAAAATATCGACATAACTTTGCAGGAAGTTATCTTTTGTCGAGTTTTTGTTATACATAAAAAACAAATTTCATATTTTAAAATTAATAATTATTATATTCAAATATGTCTTTATGGACCTTGGGTTCACAATATGAAGAAATATCTTTATCTTTACGTCGGACGTTCTTATGTGAACATGTAACTGATGGTTACTGTTCACCAGTTCGCCTTCTTGAATGTGGATTAAGGAAATAAAATACACAAATAAAATAAAATATAGTTAACAAAACATTAATTAAATTCAGATAAAATATACATTAATAATCACAGAGTTATATTTCATAAATGTTAAGCAAAACAAATAAAAAGTTTAGGTAAATTGAACAAATTATAAAAATATTTTGAAGCCACAATGATTTAAAACAAACAGAATTATTCCATGTACAATATATTTACTTAAAAATTATTTGAACTCTCATAACGCTAATCGCAAAAATATTTAATATAAAAATTATTTAAAGCAAATAAAACTAAAACATTTACTGATAAACTACAACAAAAAATTACGTAATTCTAGTTTTACTTAATTTACCTGAATTGCAATGTAATTTTACTATATTTCTGCTTATAATTACATGATTTATAATTGTAACTTTACATGGACTTGTAAATTTATATCCATTATTTACATAGTGTTGCTGTCTTTTAAAAATCGTATTTAACAAAATCTTTACTATAATATTAATTGAATATTCAAAATCAATATTTGGAATGTAGTTTTTAGAAAGAAAAAAAAGTGATTTTTATGAAACCTGTTAGTTGCATCAATCAGTATTTGAATTGCAATGAATAATAGTGATTGATGCTTAAGCCCTGCCACCTCGACAAGGTCGGTTCCACGTCGACAGGGACCCGCCTCCCCCCTGAAATTCGTCACTTTAGTAAGAGTTGCAATCGCGAGTACTCGCCGCAGACTTGGACTTAACTATCGCGCGAGCCCCACCGAACAGACCCCCTGCTTCTTCTGATCTAGTCGACGCCTCAACGACGCTAACCCATTTAAGGATAAGCACGTCGATCAAACTTAAAGTTCGTTTTACAAAGGACTTACCGGACTTGGATCAGTACAGGAAGCGCTGCCGGCCGCCAACTGGTGAACGAGTACCTTTGATTGCAACGTTACTACAGTGCGAATTATTATTCGTCGCTCGTTGGGTGCCCACTATTACATTTAATTCCATTTATTCAACACTTAAGTAAGAGTTTGTTTCTTCCAACCTCGGAATACCCAAATTCTGTGGTCTTTTTGCGCGCGACGATATGATTTTATACTCCAGCAGGAGATCACACGGGACCACTGAATATTTTGAGTACCTTTGGTTTGCAAACAGTTACATAAGTGTGAATACCCCTTAAAGTTCAAACATTTGGTGCACCATACACAGTTGTAAAATAATTATACAAATGAAATAGTATTCAGGAGCGGGAAATTCTCGTAGGCCCCCTACTGTAGACCTGAAAAATAAACGGCGACCGCCCCTGATACTTATTAGCTGTAAAATAATAATATATATTAATACAAATTAAATTAAATACTCGTAGGGCCCTACTGTAGACCTAAAAACATAATTTAATAATTTGAAGTTGGGGTTTGAGAAATATTTTTGAGCAATCTTTACAAAGTGTTCGATCAAATTTGGTTGTAACTGAAATAAGTGGCCTTAAAACCGCAATCATTCCCATTTATACACGAGAGTGAACGAAGCAGCTCGATCTAGCAGCCGATTCGTAGAAGCGTTTAACCAAGGCCAACTAGATCACTAACTAAAAATTGAAAAATTAGGTTTCCCTTAAATATTCTGCCCTTTAAACTTTTACCCCTTGTTAATTACAGGCAGGGGCTCCTATTACGGGTTAAATTTTTAGCCTACGTGCTACAAGAAATGAAAAAAGAAAATTATATAACACTTACATTTTGCTTAAAATTTTAAAAGTTCATTTTGTTTATTAACAATTGTGCGTTGTTCATAATTTCAGGCTTTATCCAGAATGTTATAGAGATCATTTTTAAAGTAAAATTAATTCCTGAAATTCTCCTGGAGACATGAAAGAAAATAAAAACTCTAAAGTTTGTCAATAGTTTAAACAAGATAAACTAGTTTAATAACAATTGTGCGTTGTTCATAATTTCAGACCTTCTTCAGTATGACATAAAACATATAAAAATTTTTTTTATAATTTCAAGGACCCTTCAGGAAACATGAAAAATAAGTAATACACCGACGAGTGCCAATAGCCTTTAGTTTAAACAAGATAAACTAGTTTAATAACAATTGTGCGTTGTTCATAATTTCAGACCTTCTTCAGTATAACATTAGACATATCAATTTTTTTTTTATTTCATGGACCCTTTAGGAAACATGGAAATAAAATCAAACTCGGACGAGTGCGAACAGCCTTTAGTTTAAACAAGATAAACTAGTTTAATAACAATTGTGCGTTGTTCATAATTTCAGACCTTCTTCAGTATAACATAATACATATTAAAAAAATTTAAAAGATTTCATGGTACCTTCAGGAAACATGAAAAAAAAAATCAAACTCGGACGTGTGTCAATAGCCTTTAGTTTAAACAAGATAAACTAGTTTAATAACAATTTACATAATACTTTCGTTGTTGGGCACTTGGTGAAACATTTTCAATTATAATAAATTAGAAAAACACACTTGGTAAGTTTCACAAAATCTTTATTATCGCTCTACAATTGTTTCGACCTCTCGGTCATCATCAGGAACTAATACAAAATTATTATAAACATGTACTTATATACTAAATTATTCAATGCACAAATTAATGAGGGGTGACGAGTTGACATCCACTTGGTCATTGACAATATTTTTCTTACGGTCGACTGCTTTCCTATTTGCAGATTGTTCTAGCAAATTTAATCTATATCCTTTGGTAGCCGTATGTAGGATTTTAATGTTACCATCATAACTATGTAGATATTCTATACAATGGTCAGAAAAGCCAGTGGAGTTAATGTTGTTGGTTATAGACTTCTGATGTTCTTTAATTCTTATTTTAAAACTTCTACCACTCTGTCCAATGTATATTGCATCACATTTATTACAATTTATTTCATAAATTCCAGTTTGTTCTTATTTTTTGTTTTTAGGTTTATTATTTATTAGTAGACGTCCCAAAGTTAATTTATTAGAAGCTATTGAATTGATTTGCAAAGATTTTAATTTTGCAGCAATGTTTTCTGTGATAGTTGGTATATAATTTAAATAAAAGTAATTTGGGTTGGCAGTTAATGTTGTTTGATTATAAATTTGATTTAAAATAAGTTTCTGGTTTTTCTTTTTTAGGAGGTTCACAATAATGGCTGTTCTGTAACTGTTATTGTGTGCTATGGCTTTTATTGTATTTAATTTTAACTCAAAGTTTGTTTTATTTAATGGAATTTTTGTTAGTCTATGAATTAAACTGTGGAAAGAAGACATTTTAATTGATCTTGATTGGTTGGACGAATTAGGAATTATGGTGTCTGTGAAGGTTGGTTTGCGGAAAATTTTATATTCGAGGTTTTTATTGTTTTTTGTTATCGTTAAATCTAAGAAGTTAATAGAGTTGTTATTTTCTTTTTCTAGAGTGAATTGTATACTTTTGTTTATTCCATTTATATAATTAAAGAATTTATCCAATTACCTATCCGTACCGGTCCAAATACATAATATGTCATCCACATAGCGTTTCCAAAATTTAATTTTATCCAAAAATTTATTAACTGGGCAGAAATTTTTTTCTTCAAAATTGTTCATAAATATTTCGGCTAGCAATGGAGATAGTGGGGAACCCATAGGTAAACCACTGTTTTGATTATAAAATTTATCATTGAATTTAATATAGTTTTGTTTAAGGCATAAGATAAAGAGGTAGTTCAATTCTTCTGCTAACTGATTATTTAATTCACTGTTGTTAATGAGTTTATTTAATATAGTTTTAAGTTCTTCTATAGGAATCGCCGTAAATAAACTTTTAACATCAAATGATACAAATTTCCAGTTTGGTTCAATTTTTATATTTAGCTGTTCTACTAACTCAAACGAATGCTTAATTGAATATATGGATTTAAAGTTAAGGGAGGCTGATATTATATGATTGAGTTTTTACACAATTTATATGCTGGAGCGTTTATGTATGAAACAACTGGTCTCATTGGGTGGTCTTTTTTATGCAGTTTAGGTAAAGTATATAAAATTGGACCCTTTGGGTTCATATTTTTAAGAGTGAATCTTTCTTTATCATTTATTATATTATGGCATTTTTTAAACTATTAATTAATTCACTTTGATATTTAGCTGTTGGGTCTGTTTTTAGTTCAATACTTTCACTATGCTTTATAAAGGAAGGAAAGTGAAAGTATTGAACTAAAAACAGACCCAACAGCTAAATATCAAAGTGAATTAATTAATAGTTTAAAAAATGCCATAATATAATAAATGATAAAGAAAGATTCACTCTTAAAAATATGAACCCAAAGGGTCCAATTTTATATACTTTACCTAAACTGCATAAAAAAGACCACCCAATGAGACCAGTTGTTTCATACATAAACGCTCCAGCATATAAATTGTGTAAAAACTCAATCATATAATATCAGCCTCCCTTAACTTTAAATCCATATATTCAATTAAGCATTCGTTTGAGTTAGTAGAACAGCTAAATATAAAAATTGAACCAAACTGGAAATTTGTATCATTTGATGTTAAAAGTTTATTTACGGCGATTCCTATAGAAGAACTTAAAACTATATTAAATAAACTCATTAACAACAGTGAATTAAATAATCAGTTAGCAGAAGAATTGAACTACCTCTTTATCTTATGCCTTAAACAAAACTATATTAAATTCAATGATAAATTTTATAATCAAAACAGTGGTTTACCTATGGGTTCCCCACTATCTCCATTGCTAGCCGAAATATTTATGAACAATTTTGAAGAAAAAAATTTCTGCCCAGTTAATAAATTTTTGGATAAAATTAAATTTTGGAAACGCTATGTGGATGACATATTATGTATTTGGACCGGTACGGATAGGTAATTGGATAAATTCTTTAATTATATAAATGGAATAAACAAAAGTATACAATTCACTCTAGAAAAAGAAAATAACAACTCTATTAACTTCTTAGATTTAACGATAACAAAAAACAATTAAAACCTCGAATATAAAAATTTCCGCAAACCAACCTTCACAGACACCATAATTCCTAATTCGTCCAACCAATCAAGATCAATTAAAATGTCTTCTTTCCACAGTTTAATTCATAGACTAACAAAAATTCCATTAAATAAAACAAACTTTGAGTTAAAATTAAATACAATAAAAGCCATAGCACACAATAACAGTTACAGAACAGCCATTATTGTGAACCTCCTAAAAAAGAAAAACCAGAAACTTATTTTAAATCAAATTTATAATCAAACAACATTAACTGCCAACCCAAATTACTTTTATTTAAATTATATACCAACTATCACAGAAAACATTGCTGCAAAATTAAAATCTTTGCAAATCAATTCAATAGCTACTAATAAATTAACTTTGGGACGTCTACTAATAAATAATAAACCTAAAAACAAAAAATAAGAACAAACTGGAATTTATGAAATAAATTGTAATAAATGTGATGCAATATACATTGGACAGAGTGGTAGAAGTTTTAAAATAAGAATTAAAGAACATCAGAAGTCTATAACCAACAACATTAACTCCACTGGCTTTTCTGACCATTGTATAGAATATCTACATAGTTATGATGGTAACATTAAAATCCTACATACGGCTACCAAAGGATATAGATTAAATTTGCTAGAACAATCTGCAAATAGGAAAGCAGTCGACCGTAAGAAAAATATTGTCAATGACCAAGTGGATGTCAACTCGTCACCCCTCATTAATTTGTGCATTGAATAATTTAGTATATAAGTACATGTTTATAATAATTTTGTATTAGTTCCTGATGATGACCGAGAGGTCGAAACAATTGTAGAGCGATAATAAAGATTTTGTGAAACTTACCAAGTGTGTTTTTCTAATTTATTATAATTGAAAATGTTTCACCAAGTGCCCAACAACGAAAGTATTATGTAAATTGTTATTAAACTAGTTTATCTTGTTTAAACTAAAGGCTATTGACACACGTCCGAGTTTGATTTTTTTTTCATGTTTCCTGAAGGTACCATGAAATCTTTTAAATTTGTTTAATATGTCTAATGTTATACTGAAGAAGGTCTGACATTATGAACAACGCACAATTGTTATTAAACTAGTTTATCTTGTTTAAACTAAAGGCTGTTCGCACTCGTCCGACTTTGATTTTATTTCCATGTTCCCTAAAGGGTCCTTAAATAAAAAAATAATTGATATGTCTAATGTTATAATGAAGAAGGTCCGAAATTATGAACAACGCACAATTGTTATTAAACTAGTTTATCTTGTTTAAACTAAAGGCTATTGGCACTCGGCGGTGTATTATTTATTTTTCATGTTTCCTGAAGGGTCCTTGAAATTTTTTATTTTTTTTTAATATGTCTTATGTTATACTGAAGAAGGTCTGAAATTATGAACAACGCACAATTGTTATTAAACTAGTTTATCTTGTTTAAACTATTGACAAACTTTAGAGTTTTTATTTTCTTTCATGTCTCCTGAAGAATTTCAGGAATTAATTTTACTTTAAAAAAGATTTCTATAACATTCTGGATAAGGCCTGAAATTATGAACAACGCACAATTGTTAATAAACAAAATGAACTTTTAAAATTTTAAGCAAAATGTAAGTGTTATATAATTATTTTTTTCATTTCCTGTAGCACATAGGCTAAAAGTTTAACCTGTAATAGGAGCCCCTGCCTGTAATAAACAAGGGGTAAAAGTTTAAAGGGCAGAATATTTAAGGGAAACCTTATTTTGCAATTTTTAGTTAATGTGATCTAGATTGCCTTGGTTATACGCTTCTACGAATCCGCTGCTAGATCGAGCTGCTAGGTTCACTCTCGTCATTTATACCACAACAGCATACCAGAACAGCATGCCACACACAGCATACCACACACAGCATACCACACACAGCATACCACACACAGCATACCATACACAGCATACCACACATAGCATACCACACATAACATACAGAACGAACTTCGTTGAAGCACGATTCAACGAAGAAGAACCTGACGATGACGAAAAAGAAAGTGTCCTGTGTTTCGTCCCACAGGACACGCGCGCAAATGTTTCAGGACAACAAAACAGAACGGACACATTGTAAATATTGCTGTTTGTTTATTTGGGTATAGGAATGCTAACAATTAGCGCTTTTAAATCGTCGATATCGATATCGTAAATAATACTCACGGTGATAATGAATAAATACCTCGACTGGAACTGGCACACATCCGACTGCTTGGCTTGAATACTGTTTCAATACTGTTTATAAATGTTCATTATAACTATAGGACTGGTTCAATTTATAAAAATCAAGTTTTTCGACATAAACACACACATTCAATAATTATGTGATCACATTCTGTTAATGAAACTAGTCATTAAAACGTTTCTACTTTATAGTTACGTATTCACGATTTTAAATATTTATGGCGATTTGAGACATTGACTAGTACAGAAGAGCTGTGGTATTCGGTACGTACAATGCACCAATGCGTCCAGCTCACCTTAGGTGAGCAGTGTCTCCCTTCTACTTCACGATTGGCATTAAGATTTAAACTGTAAAGCCATCTATTGTTGACTAGATAACTGCTCGCATCGCATTACTTATAAGGCGAACTGGACGCATAGGTGCGTTGTTTAATAAATGAGTCTGGTTGTGGTTAGATATTAAATTCTTTATATTACGAAATTATATCATATTTATGAAATATTTTGCGTATAATGTTCTCATAAGGCGGACGTGCAAATATTTTTTACCACAAGTTTTGCCATATATTGCAAACAATAAATAATAATAAAAAAAGAAACAGCAAATATTATAGCTTCTAAAAAGAACCTTAGTTATTCACTTAAAATTGGGCATTAATTACAAATTGCTAATAGATCATTGGGTGGAATTGGTTTTGAAGATGATTTACAAGTTTCAAAAAAATAAAATCCTGCTTTTATACCTAAAAATATTAAAACGCAAATTCATGTAAAAAAGTGCAAATTGGTACTTTATATAAAATCGGGTATTATATCTATATTGAGAATGAAGATGAATTAACTGTTTTTGGAAAAATATTTCACATAATGGTTAATGAAAAATTTTACAGCTACAAAATGGTGCCATTTTTAGGGTAAATATTGTGGTTTTGACTTCAAACAACCTCCAAAAATTGAAAAAAAACAACGTAGCGACCTAGATTTACTTCTAAATTAATCAATTTTGCCAACTATTTGTGTTTCGGATGATTTTGTGACGAGTTATCGTGCTCACCGCAAAACGGAATTTTTAAAACATGGCCTCCGTCAATTCGCTCTCACTGGCTTGCTTATGAATATTTTTTAACGAAAAAAATACTAAATGTTTTTCAAATGTTATGAAACTATGTGCAACAACTTTTAATAAAATAACTTTAATAGTCTCTTCAAAAGAATTCTCAAAAAAGTGCATTTTTTAGACCCTTTATCCCATACCTCCCCCTTAAATAGTTCTTGTCTCGTCGCCCTGAATCCAAAAATAGATATAACTATAATATACTTGCATGTACGAGGGTGTCCGACAAGTACTTAGTCTCACCGGCCTATGGCGCCACTGTGGCAAGAGACATAACCTATTGTGTAGTACATTATCTTAGACGGCTACTGTTAAAATTTCGGCCGAATCGGACTCGTAGTTTTGTTTTGACCGCGTGTGAAAGCGGAAGTATCCGTAGATTTTAGAAAAATGGAAAAAGAGCAATATCGGTCGGTGATTCGATTCTTGTTTTTGGAAGGGAAATCTAATCATCTGTACAGCTCCTAAGTAATAGGAGCTCAATATTTAGAGCCCCCTTAGGAAAAATTGAAAAAATCTGCAAAAAATTCATAGATATTTCATGTTAAGCAATTATCTTCAAATCGCGAGTCCGAAAGCTACAAGAAAAAAAAATTGAATTAATAATATATAAATGAAAATTATATTCTTCAATCATTTATAAGACTTTTTATATTTATATTCTTCAGAATATGAATCCAAGGACTAGGAAAAAATTTAAGACATATTTTTGTAATTTAACACTTTTCGATCAGTAACAATGTCATTATTATCTTTTACATTTTAACTTTTCAAAATTCCGTGGTTATAAATAGATTTTTTCTTAAAAAACGTCAATGGTTATAGGCATTCATCCCTGCAGCTATACTTGAACTCTACAATGGTTATCATAAGACTAACTATTCTAAACATCATTATTTTTTATTCATTTGCAGCGATTATCTCATTTCTATCTATTTCATTATATTTTGCAAACTAAGGGTTATGATGAAACGTTCATTATTATGATTTTTGAACCGCACCATTTATTAAAATTTCAATCCTTTATTTATTAAGAGTTTAACAAATGTGTAGTCTAACGCTAAAAATTTTTGCTTTCATAATGATTATTTTTATTGTTGTATTTCGAAAACATGAAATAAACGTAACATTAGTTACGGACTCACTCCACCACAATACTACGAATTATTAGCTTGCCGTATGAAGTACAGAAGAAGTTGAAGCATTCGGTCGTGTGTCTGTAGCATTCTCAGATCAAAAAATTACATTTACGAACAGTGTTTGTCTCGTCGCCCTGAATCAAAGAATATATATTATTCATATACTTGGACGTTAGTTGTCACTCGCTCGTTCGTAAGACCAAATTTGTGCCCTCTACTCTCCGAGTAAAGGGCACAAATTTGGTTCAAATCGCTTCGGTACTATCCGAGTACCGAAGCGATTTGAACCAAATTTACTACATATATTATCCCATTTAAATCCTTTCGCAGTTTAAATCTAATCACCCGTATACTTCCGGAGTTATAGTGCCCCAACATCTGGAACCTCCTTTAATGCTGTCCTTAGAAAAATAGTTAAAACACTCGAAAATTCTACACAATATTTTAAGATATTTTATATCTACAGAATTTATTCATATTTGTAACCCAATGATATTAAAAGATATGTTTGAAATTTTAATTTTTTTATATATAAATTAAAAAAAAAACAATTTATATCAATAATTGTTTTTCATAATTTCAGATTTTTAGCACAGAAACAATAAAAAATGTTAAAATTTATATAAAGTCTAATGCCACCAATCTAGATGGCATTACAATCACCATTCTTATGCGCGCTACTTTTTTTCGCTGATTCTATCCAAACGGCGAGCTGAACACACAGGTGCGTTATACCTATGCTTGTTATATATGCATTATGAATATACAAAAAAGACAAATGTATAATTAAACCCAATATTTTAATTAACCCCTGACATATATTTTCGGAGCGTTAGTTACACTTTCAATACATTTAATAACAAATTTATGATTTCTCATTAAAAAATAAAAATAATTATAATAGTTTATGATCTATAAGTATCGGCGAAATTTGATCAAGTTTTAATTATTTCGCGTTAGAAATAAATGATATGAATAATAAAAAGTTATAGCTTACGCGAGTTGGGAACCAACCCTTAACTGTGGTTTTAGCTGACTTAAGGTTCTGCTTAAATTTTTCAATTTTGCTAACACAAATAAGTTATATGAATTATGAACTTCCTAATTAAAGTATACGACAGATTTGTTTATCCCTTAATAAATAATGGTCAGTAAAAGGTGCGTGTAGTTGGCACCTCAAGTCCGGTACTAATTCTAGTTTCTAGCCTAATATTAAGTGCTTAATTAGTGCCTATTAGTGCTACTAAAATTACTTTTTTATCCATTATATTATGGAAGATATGCACTTGTTAAACTTTGAAGTGCCAACTTCACACTAGCACCAAACTTTTAAATATTGTTAAGTTTTTTTCTTTAGATAATTAGTGCCTAATTATTGCCAATTGAGATATTTTTCATGATGAATATTTAGTACCTAATTAGTGCCAATTGGTGCCGTATAATTCAGATTCACAGCGAAACAATTTATAAATAAGCTTAGAAGTTATAAGTAATAATTCCAGTTTGTTGTATAACACACAAAGTTAACGTTCACAGCAACAATATTTATCATACATTGTGTAAATGTTGTTGCTTGGAATGTTAGCATTGCTTGTCATAATACAAACCAGATTATTATTTGCTATTTTCTAACCTTAATTACTATTTACTTCGCTGTGAACAAGCTTTAATATTAGTTATATAGGCAGGTAATTAAAGCATTAGTAAGTTATATACTTCGTATCATTTCATAAGCGAGCTTTCAAAATTAAACATTGTTCACTTAATTATCGTAAAATACCGTATAGGTGTGTTTATTTATAAGATCAGGCATAAGAAGGGTAATAATAATGATTATAACCTATCAGAAAGGAAACATCGTCCGGATTTTCATATGCAAAGAGTATAAAATTGAGTGTGAGTTGTAAATCACATAAACAGCGCCAAATCCTAACTGGCGAGCACGCATTGCATATTATGTGAGGTAGTTTATTTAAGATCCTGCAATATATGCGCATACGATTGAGAGTCAGTGCAAAAGTAAGTGGAAAATGAGATGAAATACAGTAAGAAAAAGAATAAAAATAGTGAAAGATCCGTCATCGGGATCAGAACGTAAAGCCGCTAAAAACCAATTCTGATTATCAATTTGTCAAGGCTCGTTTTTCAAAGAGCTACGACGTACACTCGATCTTACCCTGCTCTGTTTCTTTAAACTCTGGCAATGACATTTCTTCGCGGAGAAGACTTTCCACTTCACACACAGCACACACAGGCAGACTTCACTGGCCGCAGTCGCCGCAACAGCGCGTTGGTATCGTTTAGGTTCATTTATCTATCTCTACCACCACTTCTTTTAATCTGCCTTTCATCAATCTTTGTTCGCAATCGATTCGCTGAAACAATGCTCACGAACCATTGTCGTTGCTTTACCGGATACTTAGACTTTACATATCATAGAGCGCTAAACAACTGAACTATTCATTATTAATTGAATTAAAATCCAAGCTTTATTAATATTGTGATTGCTTACCGAATTCACATTAAATGAGATAATATTTAATGATCAGTTTGCCACACAGTGATTCGTAGCAAGCCTGATTAGTTCAAAGGATCTTAGTCATTAGTTGAACTCTTTTACCGAAGTCCTTCATAAATAAGAAATTTGATGTTATTTATTGTTTTTATTAAATTAAATTTTCTTATTTAAAAATGCTTGTCTAAGCATTTAAGAATAAACGTACATATATCAGCATAATAATTTCTTATAATAAATGATGCAAATCACGAATTTAACAAGATTTGGTACGCGTAAGACGCACCAACGCGTAGAGCTCGCCTTTAGGTAAGATATGCGTTGCGAGCAGTGGTTATTAATAATTATGGCCTTTTGGTTAACAATTTGAAAACATGTTGTAGATATAAAAAGTCTCACAATTTTTTGTTGATTATATTGATAAAGAAAAATATTTTAGTTCATATTTTAAAATTCAAAATTATAATATTTAATAATTTTTTCAGGCTTTCGGTTAACAATATGAAAAAATCTTATGGACATAAAATATCTTAGAATATTTAGTAAAATTTTTGAGTGTTTTAATTATTTTTATAAGGGCAGTATTAAGAGGGACTCCAAATTTTGGGGCCCTATAACTCGGGAAGTATATGGGCGATTGGATTTAAACTGCGAGCGGAATCAAATAGGATGCCAAATAATATGTGTACCACATGGTGTGAATCGCTCCGGTATCTTCAGAGGAGTAGATGGTACAAATTTGGTCTTATGTGATACCGAGCGAGCGACGACTAACATCCAAGTATATAAGTTATATATATTTTTGGAATCAGGGCGAAAATACAAGAACTTTTTATTAAGAAAATTGATCCGATAATGCTAAAGGCACACGGCGGATTACTTTAACTCCTTCGGTATTAGTTCAGTTTTATTTTCTAATGCGCTATGAATAAATATATTGTGATTGCAAAAAATAATCGACATCAAAATTTCAATGGAAATATTTGTTTTTATAGTCCTTGATACCCATTTGACTATTTTCGCAATGACAACTGAGTATCTGTATGTGTGTGGCCTATCTGTCTGACAGCCAACACCGTTGTACATAAAAATTAGCTGTTATAAATTTAAGATTTGTATATCCCGGGATAGATTTTTTTATAAAAAGATATATCAAACGGATGTGCACGATTTGTGATATTATTCGCACATCTCAAAAAGGGAACCCGTCTGTGTGAGTCTGATAATAGAAAATAGTATATAAAATTTTGGGCAATTATTGTTTGAAATATTTTGTCAAATAATATACCATTTACTAAATATAGCTTTTGAAAATAAACAAGCCTCATATACGTTTCTCTAGTTACCAAACGTGTTGATAATTTTAATGCAGAAACAAGCTATATTACATGTATAGTGAATATAAACAATCTTCATTGCTCATAAGATCATAACTAAGCTCTTCTTAAGATGTCAATGATATTTGCTCTTAATACTTGTCAAAGGGTTAATATAAATATTCAACTACCGATTCTTGATACCCAAATTGGGTAAATAGTGTAATGATATAAATATAATTTTAATTTTCATAGCATATATATTTAGAAATTTTACAAAATTCTTTTGGAAATTACACAATTTTCACAAAAAAATAGTTAAGGACAGTAGCGAAGATGAGCTGATACTCTGATAATTTTATTAAATTTATCATTGTATTTATTCACTGAATTATATTTATTATATAAAAATCATGCAATTGTCTTTACAGTACAATTCAATTTCGATTTAATACAATTGATGTATACATGAACAAATACACATTCAATGAAGCATTGATATAAGATTTGACAAGATCAGCTGTCTCATTATAGTAATGATTAAAAAATATATAAAACAAGGAACAGTAAATCCACTTCTTGTTATAACTATGCCTGACATATTCAACCGCACACATTCACACAAATCCTCTGTCGACCGCTCACCACCTTGTCGCACGAGTAGTCGAAGCTTCCCACCCGATAACACCCCAATAGATACACGTTTCTTTGACGTGCACCCCGGCAAATTTACTAATGCGTCCGTCTGTACATTGTGAGCGACTGCGTATGAGTTTTGATGTGTGTGATGATGTGCGCGAACGAATTGCCCTAAACTGAACTAAATCCAGCATCATCATATACATTCTTATATACGCATACAATAAAATTCGTATTCCTATTCACGTTGCGCGACCCTGTTATCGCTACTATAGTTATATTTACATTAATATTTATATACAGACTGCCACAACGAAATATTAGAAACGAATATCTTCAATATTGTGAGAAATAGTGTGTAACACTATATTTGCTATTTTCCACTATTCAAATTACTGTAGCACGGTTT
Source organism: Leistus spinibarbis (assembly GCA_933228885.1). Taxonomy (NCBI): domain Eukaryota; kingdom Metazoa; phylum Arthropoda; class Insecta; order Coleoptera; family Carabidae; genus Leistus; species Leistus spinibarbis. The sequence continues at coordinate 8,663,774 of OW121794.1, read as the reverse complement.
AACTACTATTTCCTTATGAAATGATATTCTTAGCTTGCCGTACGAAGTACAGACAGTGTGTCTGTAATAATTTTGGGCTAAAGAAACAACAAATACCAATAGTTACACTTGGATGTTAGTCGTTGCTCGCTATAAGATCAAATGCAAGGAACCAGAACGATATAAACAAAATTTGGTACACATATTCTGCGAGATCCCATTTGATTATATTCGCAGTTAAAATTTAATTGCCAGTATATATTCGGATGTAAGGGGCTATAAAATTAGTTCGCCTTAATACTTATGAGTTATGCCTTCAAGGTGTTCCTTCAAATTGTTAAACAAAATACCTTAAGAAAATTGTTCAAATAATGATATGTATTTGTTAAATATAAACATTGAAATATTACGTTACGTCAATAACATTTTCACTGTCTTATACATAAAGCATTGCAGAAAGTAATCTAGCCCGATATTATTATTTTTTCAATGACGAATGTGTTTTGTTTTGTTTATGTGACTTTGTACGCTCTACATCTAATGTATTTGTTTATCTCTGAAGAGACAATCTCCTCTTTATTTTCGAAAACGATTTATCAATCGTAAGCACGTACTTATGTACTCATTTCACTTTCTACATATCTCGAAAACAACGTGGGTTTGACAAAAAGAAAATCATATAAATTTAAGATTTCCAAATATCTAGCAATGTCGTAGAAAATTTATCGGTAATATATTTATCATTTACTGAAAAATCGCCTATATATTTTTTTTAATTAACACCATATTAATTATTGAATTTGGTTAATTCATGTAAAATTCTCTGAGGTAAAAATTTATTAAAAACACTGCTTTTGAGGTTATCAATATCGACTAAAGATTTTGAGACATTAAATTTTTTGTAGTGAAAAAAGTAGTGTGCCAAATTCTTTTCAATATATTACTCGTATATTTTATAATATTTAACAATATATAAATAATCAATATTTTATAATATTGATTATTTAGCTCGCAGTATGATGTACAAAAGAGCTAAAACTATCGGCCATGTGTCTATTGCATACTTGGTTCAAAAAATTTCTTAACAAAAAATGTTTGACTCGTCGCCCTGAATCCAAAAATAATCGTTCATATACTTGGATGTTAGTCGTCGCCCGCTCGTAAGACCAAATTTGTGCCCTCTAACCCTATGAAGTTACTAGAGCGATTTACACCAAATTTGCTTAACATATTACTTGGCATCCTAGTAGAATCCGCTCGCAGTTTAAATCAGATCGCCCGTATTCTTCCCGAGATATAGAGCCTCCAAATGTGGAGCCTGTCCTCATAAAAATAATTAAAAAATCTAAAAAAATTACAAAAAGTTCTATGATATTTTTACCAACAAGATATTTTCATATTAACCTAAAGGCCATAAAAAATTATTATATTGCATATCAAGTATGGACTAAAAATATTTCTTATATTTACATGCTTTCAAATTGTTAACCAAAAGGCCATACAAATTAAAGGCAATTATTTTTTAATTTAAATGCAATAACAATGACTCTCTTTATATGAAACAGAATGTTAAAAATATGAGAATGTTATCAAAATAAGTGCATATTATCTATTAATAGAATAAACCACAAGTCCGAGTTGTAAGACAAGATGAACTTTACTATACAATTAGTTAGTAGACCAAAAATTAAGTTGATGCTACTTGATCCCATTATATATAAAAATTATCATAAACAATGACATACACATATCCCGTCTCAACGTGTTTGTCAGACAAATTGTTTATTGTTATTGATATTAGAAATTAATTCAAAAACAAATGTTTTGATGGTAGATCTTCAAAGGAAAAAATAAACATTAACGGCTTCAATAATTGTGAGCAAGCTATGTCCGCAAACGAACTGTCCCAACCACATATACCTATACTTGACAGACACACACTCAATTCTAGTTTTACAATAGGAAACCCACCCCTGTTATGGATATTTATAGTATTTTGGAAACGTACATATGATGTCATCGATTATCAAACATTTATTCTGATTGCATAATATTGTATTACATACAAACGTCATTAAAATTACTTCATAGTTCGTCTTTTATACCATATATATTTACGTGCAAAAATATGTAATATCGAAAACAGACAACGTAAAATCTGATATGTGTATCATAAACAACAAATAACCAAGTAACAAGAAGCCATGCCAAGCCTGAATGAAGAAAATTGAAAGACTGATGGGTATATTAATAAAACGGCCACAATATGAACATACATCGGCATAATTAAGAAGTTATTAATCACGCAATGAGAATGGATTATTATTTCGCGTGGCTGCCAGTAGTTTAGCATATACTTCTGGTTATTGTATGATCAAGGTACGATTGATGTTACAGTTTACTTATGTTAAACATGAATTCAACCTCTTACTATTCTTGGAATTGTTTACATATGCAACTGCCAGTCACTTTAATTTCCATATACAGGCAACTCACGGTTGTTCTATTTGCGAATAATCGCTGTAACGAACTTCACAATTCATTAAATATAACTTAATGTAGATACAGTTACTGTTAAAACGAAATGTCAAACGTTATAGTTACCTTATTATGATTTTTTCATCTATAAAATCAAGTTTTTGGATTGGCAAGGGAAAGAAAGTTATATTATGTACAGGCATTTGTGCCTTTAGCTCAACGCACAGTGGTTCCAAGTGCTAAAAAGGTCGCCATATGTTCCAAAGAAGATTGTTCGATTTGGGGACATTTTAGGTTGTAGATATATAGGTTGGTATCTATGATATTAGAAACGACCCATTTTGACTCCCAAATGTATACACCTTGCTCTAACCCATTTCAATCTGAGAGCTATGCAGGTCACAATCTAAGCTCACTCTAAGCTAAATTAATTCACTGATTCGATCGCGCTTAACTTATTTGTGTTTAAAGGTATTTTAATTTCGTCAAATGGAATCTCCAAATGAAGGTAACTACATTCAAACTATATAATTTTTTTTACAATAATATTCTGTTGTTATTTAATTATAATTACAGTTAGAATATATAAATGTATTTTCAGTATAAATCATCAAAGGTTAAATATACAAAAGCTACGTCCCATTCCATTGCACTCTCAAACAAATTTTCCAATTTAGTATAGCCGTTTTTACTTTCTTTTACGAAGTAATAAGTAAGTATAGGGATCACCAAAAAAATCGAACTCGAGATTTCAACGGATATACACGTTTTGAGCTTCCCTGAATCGAATGTGACTATTTTCGGAGTGACGTCTGTCTGTGTGTGTGTGTGTGTGCGTGTGTGTGTGTGTGAACGCTCTAGAGCCGAAACTGTCCAACGTAAAATTATGAGACTTCAAACTTAAGACTTGTATATAGTCTAGTTGTGCACCTCCTATTTTTGAAAAGAATATTCTAACCGGCAGTGCATGTTTACTCTATGCATTTTTTGTTCTATCTCCAATATCACTAGAACGGCTGCACTTACGACAAAAATAGTTATGTTCATAATGAAAGATATTAATATTTCGCACAACTTTTGTTTGAAAAGTTTCTTCAATAAATGTACCAGTTACGAGAAAACCGCTACCGAAAATTATGAGAATCTTGTTTACGTTGTCATGGATTCGAATGTAGCTTAATAAATCGGATCATCTGCGCCTGTCAATATTTCGACAAGAAAACAAAATGGTCTGAATTAGATAAATGATATTTCAGAATAATTCTGTAGATAATTGTTTAGTTTTGATAGTTAGTACTTCGAAACCATTACAAATTGGTATTGGTATAATTTTCAACCCATTCATTTATATAAGGTAAGCTAAGTTTTTTATATTGTTTCTGTTGGATTATTATTTCTTAATATTATATTTTTATAATCAATGAATATTGATGAAAACTACGTAAAAGAAAGTCCCGCGTTGGCCACAACCCATTTTTTTAATAACATACAAACAAAATCAGCTGCTCGTAACCAACGCACTCTATTTTCTTTTATGTAAAATGGTTCCAATGTTATATTCATCATTATAATATATAATATACAAATTCGTGTAAATATTGACTAGTTTACGTCTTCAAATCGAACTATCAGTGTGATTATTTATTAAATCAATTATAAATAATATTTAACAATTTTTGTATAATTATATTATTAACATTTTTTTTCTCAGGGTACGTTTGAGATATTCGCACGCGGTTTTTTGTATCGTATTTATTCAACTTTTCTCTTTAATAAGGTATTATTTAAAGTCGGGTACGTTCAGCCCCGGCGAAGATGTCCAGGTCCAAAGTAAGCAGCTCAATTTAGGCGCGCGGTAGCATAACTCTGGTCCCAGTTGTTTGAAAATAAAAGAAAAGGGTTTTAAAGTATATAAAATTGTCTAGGAATTGACCCTCGGGTGGTCCATTTGCACCATAATTAGTAAAATGGCGACCATCGTACGAAAAGTGTCACTTTGTGCCACTATTTTTCTCTTTAGGTGGGCCTTAAAAAATATTAATAATTGTCGGACACACTTCGTCGAGAATCAACTCCTAGAGAATTTTATTACCTTTAAGATGAGTATATTGAAAGTTAAATCGGTGAATTCGTTGTCGAGATATTCTACCGCGCGATTTAAAAAATATTGTTTCGAGAAAAACGCGTTTAAAGTTTCAACTTCAGACTGACGCGCGCGAAAACGACATGTTTGGGCAAAAACATTGTTTTGTTTAAATCGCAATTTCACAAATTTCCAACTTGAATTTCGAAAAACGGCTTCAGAAACCCATAGTCAACACTTCGAAGTATCCGATTCTGCAAAAAAATAAACAATTTTTTTAATTCACTAAAGGTGAATCCCACTTAATAGAAATATATAAATAATCCTGTTGCAACTACTGTATTATTATTTATAAATTAGATATATATATATTTCTTTATTTGCTTAAATAATGAATTCTTAATAAGTAATCTCAAAAACTTTATATTTCAAAATTTTATAAAATTATAACTATTATTATAATTTTTGACAGCTATATTGGATCCGCCATTTTGTATTTCAAGCATTTATGTTCAGATTTGTGTCAGCGATCTAAAATATGTCCATGTCCAAAATTTCAATAAAGTATGACTATTGTTATACTTTTTTTTTGTCGCCATTTTGCGATTCAGCGATATTTGATTCGCCATTTTGATTGTAAAACGGTTATGTACATATTTTAAATGAGCGATCTCAAATATATATAAAAAATTTCATACAAATATGAGAATATGACTATTAATTTACTTCTTTTTTTTAAATCGGACAACGCCTTTATATTATGGCCAGGTTTTCATGATTTGGAACCATAATTTAAAATTGCTAACGGCGCGCCGTTAGCAATTTTTCATGCGAAATGCGCACTACATTGGCCATAACGCTGTCCGGCACACAGCGCACGTGTACCCACTATAATTTTAAAAATGATTGTTTTTAATTATAATGATTCACATTCTCAAAAAATATAATAATATAAAGTACCACAATTCTTTGTTGATTTTTATGGTACATTAAATTCTTATTTTTACATATTTTTAGCTCGCCGTACGTAGTACCGAAGAAGCTTAAGCAATCGGTCGTGTGTCTGTAGCATTCTCGGATCAACAAATTTCATTATGAAAATGTGTTAGTCTCGTCGCCCTGAATCCAAAAATGTATATAAGATATATATGTTAGTCGTCGCTCGTAAGACCAAATTGGTGCCCTCTACTCCTATGAAGGTACCGAAGCGATTTACTCCAAATTTGATGCACATATTATTTGGCATCCCATTTGAATCCGCTTGCAGTTTAAATCCAATCAGTCTTATACTTCCCGAGTTATAGGGCCCCAAAATGTAGAGCCCCCCCTTAATACTGCCCTTATAAAAATAATTGAAGCACTTCAAATTTCTACTAAAAATTCTTAAACATTTCATGTCTGCAAGATTTTTTAATTTTGTTAACGCAAAGCCCGAAAAAATATTAAATATTATAATTTTGAATTTTAAAATATGCACTAAATTTTTATTTTTTATCAAAATAATCTAAATTTGGTACACATATTATTTGGCATCTCATTTGAATCCGCTCGCAGTTTATATCTAATCGCCCGTATACTTCCCGAGTTATAGGGCCCCGAAATTTGGAGCCCCCTTAATACTGCCCTTATAAAAATAATTAAAACATAAAAAATTTCTAAGATATTTTATATCAACAAGATTTTTTCATTTTGTTAACCCAAAGCCCGAAAAATAAAATAGAATATTATAATTCTGTATTTCAAAATATGCACTAAAAAAAATTATTTTTTTGTCAATTAAATCTAAAATTAAATATAAGACTTTATATATTTATAACATTTTTTCAAATTGTTAACCAAAAGGCCATAATGATTAAAAACCCACTGCTCGCAACGCATATTTTACCTAAAGGCGAGCTCTGCGCGTTGGTGCGTTTTAGGCGTACCAAATTTTGTTAATTCCATAATTAGTAACTTAAGGAACAAAATATAATACGAACAAGCATAGATGCAGGCACCAATACTTTTAGCTGGCCGCAATATCTATGGATATAATAATTACTCTATTTATATAAACAAGCTTAGGTACAATGTACCTATGCGTTCAACTTGCCTTATAAGCAATATATGCGATGCGAGCAACGGACTCCACCCTCCCAATATACGCTATTAAAATTAAGATGAAATTGTTTTTAATTATTATGGCTTATTGGTTAACAATTTGAAAAAATAGGTTGTGGCCAACACAGAACTTTCTTTTACGTAGTATTCATTAGAAATATATATTCCAAGCAAACCGTCAAGAAACACCAATACCCCACAGGAATACGCTGAAATTGTACCAATTAGCTTATTATTTTATTACTAGGGTCACCCGTGGGCACCACGTGCCCATATGGTATACAGAACATAGGTCAGTTTTGACTGATGCCGAATTTTCATGTAATTTAATAATAATAACACGGTTTTTCTTCATTTTGTATCGTTTGACTATAATAGTAATACAAATTTCCACATCGCAAATAATAGTAAAGAAAAAATCGAGTTCTTTCTTTGAACGATATTTTGTTCTTAGATCACTATGCTGAGATTAACTAATCGATCGCTTATCATGCACTGTGTAACATCCGATAAATTAAAACAAAATTTTGTTTAACTTTGATTTTAACCTTGTATGGTGCATATGTGTTGTATCATTTAGACAGTTTCTATGATTGTATATAAAAAACAGGATTATAAATTTACTTACGATTGCTGTTTATTATTTGAATCGATTATTCAAATAATATGTATTACAAATCCATTTTACACAACATTTTTAATGATTTGACATTTGATTCATTATTGTTTTTGAATTAAATAATCAGGCTAGATTCTGAATTTTGCAGTATTAAACTGATGCAGTGTCACAACGGCAGTTTTAAAAGTGATGATAATGAGTTATATGCTAAAATACAATGGATTGTGCCATGAAAAATAAAAGAATAAAATCGCCAACCAAACATGTTTCTAAATATGTTTGAATTATCTTTTCAAGATTTTATTTCTCTAATAATCAGAATTATAAATTTACTTACTTGCAGTTATTATAATTTGACGAACTATAAAATCTTACCGCAACTCATATTTTCAAAAATCACTGCTTCTTGGCCATTTTGAAGTGAAAATATTAACTATGAATACAACTACAAAATAAATGTACGGAAACACGTATTTGCTAAAAATATATGCTAATTAGGCAATAATATGCACTTATTTCATATTATATACTTAAAAATTGAAATTATAACATGCTACTCCCCTTAAACTTAAGATTAAACTTTGAATTGAAGATTTATCACAAAAACTTTTTTGACATTTCATTCTGACGTTTGATTCGTTTTTGTCTATTTCAAAGCAGACTGAGCTTCAGAACCGTAGTGATTGTTTTATTTCAATATAAACTATTTGATTATTTTTTATAAAATTATTAACAGTCTCCATGGTGCAGTGGCTAAGGCTCATGCCTTTCACCCTGGAGGTCGTGAGTTCGATCCCCGTCTATGCCAATCTGCATTTTTACAAAAAAAGCGTTCTACACAAACTCACTCACATACACACTCACATACACACATACAAACATTTCTGGGTTATTATATTAATGATGTTATCAAATTTGGTTTCTTCAATATGAGACATAATTGTTGATTCTTTAAAATTCACCTTCTCAGACGATCTATTTGTGTTAAAGAACACAATATGATATACATTATTTATATTTTGTAAATTTGTGATTTTTTTTTTTGCATTAGTAATACAACTATAAAGAATATGATTTGATATTTATTTCTATGACAATACAAATAAGAAAATACTGATTTCCCATAGCGGTATTCTCGTAACTGGTACATTTTTTAAGGACATTTTTAAAACAAAATTGTTCTTATCTTTCATTATGAACATAACTATTTTTGTCATAAGTGCAGCAATTCTAGTGAAATTAGAGATAGAACAAAACATGCAGTGATTAAACATGCACTTCCGGTTTGAATATTCTTTTCAAAAATAGGAGGTGCACATCTGGACCGTATACAAATCTTAAGTTTGAAGTTTCACAATTTTACGTTCGACAGTTTCGGCTCTAGTTGGTCCACACCACAGATATACTAGATAGCCGATAGATATGGCCGAAACATTTTGGCAGCAAATAGAATCTGACAGTTCGCCAGTCCGGTTTTCCTATGTAAACGGTACTTTTTATGAGCACGTAATCTTAGGCCCACCTACTATGTTTACCGCCGAAACAAAATTTGAAACTAACCAATAAACTTTAAGTAAACAGTAAACAATCTGTTTGACAGTTATTTTATTTGTACATTTTTTAACATTCTATTTCCTTAAAATAATACATTAGAAATGGTGAATGTTATCAAAATTGGTACTTTTTAGTAACCAATAAATATATAATAAGAAATTACCATAAATTTTATGTTTAACCTACCTATCCTCATAATATTCTCAAATATTAAAAAAAACTAAAGATTATTTTACCAACATATTTTACAAATATATAATGAGGAAGTCTGCCTTTTAAAAATCTATTGACATTACATTTCAAATTAAGCGCCAATATCTAAGTCTGTATCACTCTACAAAACCTTACTTGCATAATGTTCAATTTGCTGCCATTCTTTAACATTGTATCAGCTATCTAGTATATCTGTGGTCCACACACAAACACACAGACGTCACTCCGAAAATAGTCATATTCGATTCAGGGAAGGTCAAAACGTGTATATCCGTTGAAATCTCGAGTTCGAGATATTCATTTTCTTGTAGATTAATTTGATAAAAAAGAGAGTGAGAAAACTTGCAATACTATATGAAATAAAATCAGTTTTTTAACCAAAACATGAACCATACACCAATGGACAGAAACACTAACGAAGACGAAACAAACGAGGCAGGTAAATGAACAGGCCAATCACAATGGACATATACCAGATAGTAACCCCCATATCAGATCCCAATGTCAAACAGATTCTAAATACTAACCACTAAAGCCCTTTATCCAAACACGAGCCAAACCCAAACTCAAAGTAATGTCCAAGATTAAAAAGTATCTCCGATATTTCTAAACGATGTAAACAGTCCTTCAGAAAGTGAAAGACAGGGGGGGCGAATAGCCAAGCGTTAATGGTTTTGGGACTCAAGCGCGCTGGCAAAAGTGCGCTGTCAAATCTTTATTATTGACAGGATCAACTCAATTTTTCATTTACATATTGTTGACCATTCTCACAACTGTAATCAAAAAAAGAATATTTGGTTGTCGAAAAAATTTTCGACTAAAAGTCCCCTTAAGTTAAACACCACTAACTCATCAACCAGAAATATCGAAAGCGGCGTTCCACAAACATCAGTCTTAGTTCATTAATCAAATATCATCCCTTAAATCAGAACTCACTTAACTTATATATACATCCATCATACACCCAATTTTCATGCCAGATCTGAGAAACAGCTTCAAAAACCACTCTGAAAAAAATTCAAATATACCATTGTATTTGGTATATACACAACAAAAAACTCCACAGAGAAATAGGACTAAATACAATTAAGAACACGTTAAGAAAATCTCCAAAAATATTTTCACCAATCTACCAGAATGCTCTGGATCCAAACACTATCAACTCTGCATACATTCCATTAGGACAAAACTTCAAAGAAGATTTCCGCAAGACTTACTACTATCAACCAAATCCGAAGATGACATCGGAGAAGACGAATAAACGGTGATACTAGTACAAAGTGCCCAAAAACTTGTGAGTGACTAGTAGTGCAAAATAACACTTATAACATTTATAATCACTGATTTTTAAATGAAGAAAACCTATTTATACACACTGAATTTTGAAAAAATAAAAGGAAATATTGACATAATTGGATATTGATTGCTATAATATCCAGTCTTATAGTGCGATCGCAATTATTAAAATAATAATTTTTAATAGTTCATTCTGGCCTTTGCCTTCAAATTTCGATTACACATTATTAATATATAGCCATACATTGATAGAATTTTTCAAAGCTCACTGTACAAAATTCAGAAGAGCTAAAGCAATCGCCGTGTGCCTGTAGCATTCTCGAATCAAAAAATTACTTTAACAATAAGTCATCGCCCTGAATACATTAATGTATAACTCATATGTTTGGATGTTAAACGTCGCTCGCTTGTAAGACCAAATTCGTGCCTTCTACTCCTCTGAAGGTACTAGGGCGATTTTATCTACAAATTATTTGTCATCCTATTTGAACCCGCTCGCAAAGAACATCCAATCGCCCGTATAATATCTAAATTATAGTGCTTCAAAACTTGAAACCTCCCTTCATACTGCCCTTAGAAACATAAGTAAAATTCTACAAATAATTATGAGATATTTTAAATCAACGAGATATTTTCTTATAGGTAACCCAAAGGCCATAAAAAATTTATAATTTCGATTATTAAAATTAGCACTATTTTATTTAATATATAAGAAAATTGCAAAAAATTTTAATATGTATTTTATCAAAGTGTGAACCCATAGGAAATTATAATTAAATACAATTGTCTTCTTCTTTTTATGCTTCTCCACGGTTGGTATAAATATTTACAAATGATGGTTTTTAATTACAATGGCCTATAAGTTTACATTTTGAAAAAATACATATAAACAGTCTTAGAATTTTTTTGTAAATTATTTTGATGTATTCAAATAGAAAAATTGTGCAAATTTTAAAATTCGAAATTACTATTTTTAATAATTATTTATGGCCTTGGACTACCGATATAAAAAAATCTTGTTGAAATTAAATATCATAGAAATATTTGTAGAATTTTTGCATGTTTTATTTATTTTTCTAAGGATAGTATTAAAGGAGTTTAAAATTTTGGGCCACTATTTTTCAGGTATTATATATGCGTTAATAATCGATAATTACCGATATGTATCGTAAATTATCAATGAGGTTTGATAATTATCGATATATCGATAAAGGAAAATAAATATAATTATTCGATATTATCGGTAGTATTGACATATACCGATAATTTTCCCACCCCTAGTCATGTCCATTATCATTATATTTCTTCAAAATTCAGTGGTTATACATGGATTTTCTTTTTTTAGACATCAGTGATTAAATAAATGTTGTGTATAATGAAAATCTAATAAATGGATAATATGGCGAGCTGTGGGTATTTGTGCATGTACTTATGTTTGTATTCGCTACAAGTGGCACAGGATAACAACTTTAAAGTTCTTGTTCGCTTCTCACCCATACATATATTAGGATATTAAACCCAATTTGAGGTTGAAAATCATTTGTTCAATATAATATATGGGAATGTCCATGTTTGATGTTTTATACTCGTAGGTAAGTACAGCAAATCGTAGCATGAAGACGGGTTAATTATTCCTTTTATTTTTAATCTGGTATGGTTCCGTGTTTGTTTGATAAGTTGATGCCAATTATGTCATCAATTAAATTCATTCACAACCGTATCAACAGAATGATTAAGTACAAAATTTATTCAAAACAAACCTAGGTACAAAACACTTATTTCATCAGCTCGCCATTTTATTAATGTATACGATGCGAGTAGCGGACTTCCCCGTCCAACTCCATACCTATGGGTTCACAATTTGAAGAAAATTGTTATAGATAGTAGAACTTTCAGAATATTTTGGAGAGTCTTTAGCATATTTGTAGCAAATTTGGTTCAAATCGCGAGCGACGACTAACATCCAAGTTTATAAATTATATATTTTTTGCAATCAAGGCCAAGAGACAAAATCATTTTGTAAAATTTCTTTTTTGATCCGCGTATGCTACCGACACACGACCGATTACTTTAGATCTTCTGTACTTCGTACGGCGCTACAAACTAAAAATTGTAAACACACAAACTGTATATGCAAAAACAAGAGCTAAACATTTATCGGGGGTTTGCAATTTTAGTAATGGTTTACTGATATAATTAACGAGCTATTTGCTTGCCCGAATTCCAGATCCATTTTAATTGTATTTTCATTGGTACTATAGTCGGGAACAAAGAAGGGATAATGTAAATGGGGAGTGTTGCATGTATGCTAATTGCCGAGCTAAAGCGAAATCTCTGGGCGCCGTTGCCCAATGTCGAATGGTTAGTTACGCATATATGTTACCTATACTAAAGATTCGTACGTACCTACGAATGAAAAGGGAAAATACAAATTGACGAAAAAAGATATATAAACTCAATTATATGTTGTATATATATATAAATATCTGTATTGACCTTCGCTCGATTAACTTTGTAGTTTTGATTGTTCATGCTATAATTGCAATCATCAAATAAGAAATGAAAATAATGTGGAGTTAATATAATAATAACAATCGATTTTCATATGCGTAGAATAAACTAGAAATATATCTCAAACAAACAGTCAAACTAATTATTACTCCAAAGTAAATTGTACTATTTAACTAATTAATTTATTACGTTATTAAATACTGTTTCTTCAATAAAAAATATAGTATGACAGAATGTACTGTTTCTCAACATTAATTTTCTTCTATATAAAATATTGAAAGGTCAGTCAAGTTGCCCCTCCCATTCGTTAGTAATAAATAAGTTTTCTTCATCCAACACATCAGGCGGTAATGAAAAGATTGTAAATGGGACACTAAATAGATTATTTGTCGAGCTGAAGACATTGGTACCTGCCACTATGCTTGTAGTATTTTAAGCCTGAAAAGGTGTAATATAACTGGTATGGATTATAACGAATTTGAAAAAACCGTAACGGCGTGTAACAATAATATGAAATACAATAATGAAATCGATAGCAATTGTTAGAGTACAGAATTTATTGTTGCAATCATCCAATAATCAATCAATCAACATTATTTTAAATTTGAATATTATTATTATTAATAATGTTTTTGTTCTAGAGATTCACAACCTGTGTAATCGTTATAATTATAAATGTCATATTTTTTTAAATCTTTTTGATATAATAAAAAAATTAAAAAATTTATTTTTACTATTAACTATGTAAAACCCCTTGGCTAACAAATTGAAAAAAAAAGTCTACCTAAAATATCTTAGAATGTTTAGTTAAAAATGTTTTATTTATAATTATTTAAGGGAATTTAACGGGTGTGGAAATTTTACAAAAAATTCAAAATATGTTATGTCTAGAAGATAATTTCATATTGTTTACCCAACGGCCACAAAAAATTATTAAATATGATAATTTTGAATTTTAAAATATAAACAAAAATTTTCTTTTTCAAAATCTAAACAAAAATCTACAAAGAATGTAAGACTTTCTATATCCATATAATTTTTACTTTCTTTTACAGAGTAATAAGTAAGTATTGTAATCATGAAAAATTTCGAACTCGAGATTTCAACTGATATACATGTTTTGACCTTCCCTGAATCGAATGTGACTATTTTCGGAATGACATCTGTCTGTCTGTGTGTGTGTGTGTGTCTGTGTGTGTATGTGTGTGTGTCTGTGTGTGTGTGTATGTGTGTGTGTCTGTGTGTGTGTGTGTATGTGTGTGTGTCTGTGTGTGTATGAAACTTCAAACTTAAGACTTCTATATGCCCTAGATGCGCACCTTCTATTTTTGAAAAGAATATTCAAACTGGTAGTGTATTTTACTTTATACATTTTTTGTTCTATCTCCAATATCACTAGAACGGCTAGACTTACGAACAAAATAGTCATGTTCATAATGAAAGAAATTAATATTTCGCACAAATCTTGTTTGAAACATTTCTTCAAAAAATGTACCAGTTGCGTGAAAAATGCTACGAAACATTATAAATATCTTGTTTATGTTGCTATGGATTTGCATGTAGCTTATAAAATCGGATCATCTGCTATTTTGACAGGAAAACAAAATAGACCCAATTAGATAAATGGCATTTCAGAATATTTCCGTAAAGTATTGATTAGTTTTGATAGCTAGTACTTGAAAACCATTAAAAATTGGTATTGGTATCATTTTCCACCCATTCATTTATATAAAGTAAGCTTGGATTTTATATTGTTTCTGTTGGATTTTTATTATCTAATTTTATATTTTTATAATCAATAATCAGTGAAAATGCGTAAATGAAAGTTGAGTGCAGGCCACTCCAGATATTTTCAAATTATTAACCAAAAGGCCATAATAATTTAAAGCCGCTGCTCGAATTCGCTTATAAGGCGAGCTGAACACATAGGTGCTTGTTTTTTGTAATTTGTTTTATATTTAAAACAATGAAATATATTATTTCTATATTTGTCTTTATGTTTAAACTTTTAATAGATAATTATTTTAGCATTTAAATGAGCACTCTCACTTAACTTAAAATTGTGATTGTTTAAGCAATGGGTGCTATAAATAATTTTAATGGCGCATATGAGCGCTATAATATCACATATTTATGAAATCATTTATATTGATGTAAAGTGGGGACTAGCGTTAAGTTGGCCACCCCCACTTTTAAATATGTATATCATTGTTTAAACGATTGGCGAAATAAAAAATATTAATGGCGCATAGGAGCGCATACCGAGCGAAATAAGATGACTAATTTATTTATTAATTTTTAAAAAAAGAAGGGGGTTAGCGTTAAGTTTTCAATTGACAAATATCAATTTATTTGACTCTAATTTGTTTCCCTGTAAAAATTTTGAAAAACATGGTTTATTCGTTTCATTGAATTTATTCTCTATACATACGTATCAATGGCAACATAAATAAATAATTCAAGATTTTCCGTAGCAGTTTTATCGTGACTGGTACATTATTTGAAGTAAATCTTTCGACAGTTTTGCCAATAGAGCGTTCAAAGACAGACAGATACACAGACAGAGACATAACCAGACACACACACACACAGACATACAGATGTCATCCCAAAGAAAGTCACATTCGATTCAGGAAGGGCTAAAACGTGTATATCCGTTGAAATCTCAAGTTTAATATTTTTAATTCAAGATTAATTTATTACTGCGTATAAGAAAATAACAACTATCTTTACAAGCGATTTTTAAGTTAATAGTATAATTTGAAAATATATTTTCAAATAATATTTAGCTAGATATTTCAATATATTAAACTTACAAAAAAATCTTATTTTTTCTAACAAATCCCGTATTCAAGATATTGATTACGTAATATATTTAAGCTGTTACCTTCGTTTTAGATATTGTTATATGAAAATGTGCACGTTCGCGCCATATACAGACAGACAGACACACACACAGACACAAATAGTGATTCTTATAAAAGTTTAATTTGAGTCAACTGAAGGCCACTTTCCCGTTTTTGTAATAAAATAATATACGTGAGATTTATAAGGTAAATAATACTCAGTGGTGAACGATTACTAAATTACCGATATTCACCGTTCTATAGTATATGTATATTTCTTTGACTTTTCTTATAGCCCCAATGATATTAACCGTATCATAACAACATTAGGCCTGATTTAATTCGAAAAAATGCCACAAACACTCCTTTTCTTAGAGATACCAACTCAGGGGGATTCTTTTATTTAATCCGTATTTTGGTGAAGACGAATATACCGAAGATTTTGTTATACAAGTATTTCTACTAGTAATATTAGGGGCCTGTTAGTTGAGATTGAGTAAAATAAAGCCGTATTAAAAAAGAAATCTAAAACTTTATTATATGTGTAATTATTTTTTTTGTATCTTCATTATACATCCGTAAAGTATATAATTTTTATTTAACTAATAATTTTCATTTATAAAGATAGCGTTGAAGTAAGCGTGTTGAAAAAAATGAAATAAACTGCGGTTGGGGTATCTCGACTTAGGATGATCGGATCGCTGTACAATCTTTATTATTGGCGGGATCAATTAAAATCTTTCTTTTGTATATTCTTGACCCTTTTCCCAACAATAATCTATATATATATTATTTTTGATTGTCGGAAATTTTTTCAATTAAAATACCCCTTAAAGCAGTATCCAATATTTACGTTTATATTTCAATTTGTATATGTACAAATAATTCCTTTAATTGGTATTGTTTTCATTTGATTATTTTGAATCATGTAAAAATCGAAAATATGATTAATAATTTACAACTAATTTCTATTGTTGTTATTATTATTTGCAGATTTCTATTAGCACTGTAAATAGAATTGTTCGAAAGGGAAATAGTGGCCATATCTGCAAGAAATTAAAGAATATCGTCGAGCAGATAGAAATATTTATTATTTAGATGAGACGTGGTTTGATACTCTTGACGTGGTTACAATGGGTTAGGTGAAAGAGAAGAGTAATTCTGTGCTAAACGCCCTACCTTCACAAGGACAACAAGTCATCATATTACACGCTGGAGGTAAGAATGCTTGGGTAGACGGAGCAGGTCTTTTGTCGCCAAAAAATATAAAATCCTTTTCTGCTGATTACCATGAAGTCATGACAACTTCCCATTTTGAAAGATGGTTTGAAGATAAATTGTTGCCTAATATAGAACCAAATTCAGTAGTGATCATGGATAACGCGAGCTATCATACCAGACAGGAAGAATAAATTCCTACTAATGCTACAAGAAAATTCAAAATAATAGATTTCATAATGAGTAGGAATGTAAAGGTACCCGATAATGCGACTAATGGAATACCGCCAGACATATTAAAAAACAAAACTTCTCTAAGTCTTATTATATTGATAATTTAGGACACACAGTGTTACGTTTACCTACATATGATTGTGTTCTCAACCCCATTGTGTCAAGTGAAAGGTATAATAAAAAAAACGTACCTCCAAATTTATATCAAAAGTTGTTGAATTAATAAAAGAACAAATTAATTTATTACTAAATCGTCATGAAAAAATTGTGAAAAGCATGTTATTAAAATTAAAGATGGGTATTGTGGTTCGCAGTCAACACAACCATTTACAATTAATGTTGGATCACTAAGTGATAGTTCTGATCCCGTTATAGATTGATCAATTGCGTTTGTAGTAATGTCTCAAAAATAATGTCTCGTGTTATGTAGAAATATCGTGTTTCAACATTTTATATTATAGGGTCTTTCTGGTCTATTGGGGTTATGAAAGGAGCTTTTAAATTATTTCTTATAAGTAAATCAAAACCAATTATTAAATAACAGTTCTTTCCTTACATTAATATTTACATTTAGGAATATATTAAAAAATCCTTTATTCCCTTTGATATTAGCCCCTAAGTGCGTGCTCAAAAATGATCAAAAATGAAAGCGCTCTGCGGTGCCCAGGATTTTTCTTTAGGTGAACCAACGAGGAGCTCATTGGTTCATCTAAAACAAAAAATGGGTTGTGGCCAACGCGGGACTTTCTTTTACGTAGTTTTCATCAATATTTATTGATTATAAGAATATAATATAAAGAAATAATAATCCAACAGAAACAATATAAAAAACCAAGCTTACCTTATATAAATGAATGGGTTGAAAATTATACCAATACCAATTTGTAATGGTTTCGAAGTACTAACTATCAAAACTAAACAATTCTCTACAGAAATATTCTGAAATGTCATTTATCTAATTCAGACCATTTTGTTTTCTTGTCGTAATATTGACAGGCGCAGATGATCCGATTAATTAAGCTACAATCGAATCCATGACAACGTAAACAAGATTCTTAAAATTTTCGGTAACGGTTTTCTCGTAACTGGTACATTTATTGAAGAAACTTTTCAAACAAAAGTTAAGCAAAATATTAATATCTTTCATTATAAACATAACTGTTTTTGCCGTAAGTGCAGCCGTTCTAGTGATATTGGAGATAGAACAAAAAATGCATAGAGTAAACATGCACTGCTGGTTTGAATATTCTTTTCAAAAATAGGAGGTGCTAGACCATATACAAGTCTTAAGTTTGAAGTTTCATAATTTTACGTTGGACAGTTTCGGCTCTAGAGCGTTCACATACACACACACACGCACACACACACACACGCACACGCACACACACACACGCACACGCACACGCACACGCACACACACACACACACGCACACACACACAGACGTCACTTCGAAAATAGTCACATTCGATTCAGGGAAGCTCAAAACGTGTATATCCGTTAAAATCTCGAGTTCGATTTTTTGATGATCCCTATACTTACTTATTACTCTGTATAAGAAAGTAAAAACCAAACGGAATTTGAAAATATGTACTTATATCCTCTTCGTCTTCTTCGGAAAAGTTTTAAAGCAAAATTTTAAAAAATTTCAGTGGTTTGAAAAATATGTTTAAAGAACCGCTATTTTTCTCAATACTTCAAACTCTGCATTGCTACCACTGCAGAGACTACAACGTTTGTACCAGATCTACCGAATCAAACATTCGCCACACCGTGTAGCAGAAACATTTGTCATACCAAATGGAGCAATCATTTGACTCAAACCTTCGACCAACGTTTGAGTAAACGTTCGTAGCATCGTGTAGCGCCGGCTTTAGACTAGCTACAAACGCCGACAGATACACCAGAATAACACACCTCCACCGAACAACCAACATACCGTACATACGAGCCTACATCGACAACCTATCTCAAAAAATTTACAAAACACAACTAAACTCAAACCCACTCACACGTAATATCACAAAACACAGACATGATAATACCACAATCATGCTGAAGTTCATGGTAATCAGCAGAAATGGATTTTATATTTTTTGCCGACAAGAGACCTGCTCCGTCTACCCAAACATTCTTACCTCCAGCGTGTAATATGATGACTTGTTGTCCTTGCGAAGGTAGGGCGCTTAGCACAGAATTACTCTTATCTTTCACCCAACCCTTTGTAACCACGTCATGAGTGTCAAACCGCGGCTCATCTAAATAATAAATGTTTCTATTTTCTCGACGATATCTTTAATTTCTTGCAGATATTGCCACTATTCCCCTTCGAACAATTAATAACAAATAATAATAACAACAATAGAAATTAGTTGTAATTTATTAATCATATTTACGAATTTTACAAAAATTCAAAATAATCAAATGAAAACAATACCAATTATAGGAATTATTTGTACATATTATACAAATTGAAATCAAATATAAACGCAAATATTGGATACTGCTTTAAGGGGTACTTTAATTGAAAAAATATCCGGCAATCAAAAATAATATATATAGATTAATGTTGTGAAAAGGATCAAGAATATACAAAAGAAGGATTTTAATTGGTCCCGCCAATAATAAAGATTGTACAGCGATCCGATCATCCAAGTCGAGATACCACAACCGCAGTTTATTCCACTGTTTTCAACACGCTTACTTCAACACTATCTTTATAAATGAAAATTATTAGTTAAATAAAAATTATATACTTTACGGATGTATAATGAAGAATTAATTACACATATAATAAAGTTTTAGATTTTTTTTAATACGGCTTTATTTTACTCAATCTCAACTAAATATCTCGGGCTAGAAATAATATTCTTCAAAGAAACCTTCATCAGTATATTCTAGAGATATGTTGGATCAATATTATATGAAAATTGAAAAATCGATTTTTTTACCCCAAAGAACCACAAAGACGCCTTAAAATAGACAATAATACATTTCTATCAATTGTTCAAATACTTATTTCATTTCTTTCCCTACCCCTGAGTGGATATTGAAACATCGGTAGTTGAACGGTAACTTTTATTGGACCTAGCATAATGTATTTATGATTCGGTCTACATTATTGGGGCTATAAGAAAAGTCTAAGAACTTTGAATAGACTATACGGATTATTCACACTCGTGCTTCATACCATAATGAATATATATTCAACAACCTTACCTAAAACATTAATATAACATTATTAATTATAAATGCAATTATCCATCAGTGGTGTCGTTGTATCGAATAGGAGGACGATATGCTCACATATATACATATGTTACAAATGTGTCCTACTTATTCCTTAATTATATGTACAAGAGAGTCCAGCGTAGGACAGTGCAAATTTATTGACCATATGTATGATTTTATTGAACGACCAATAAACCCGAAGGTCATTTATTAAATATGATTTTGCAAATTATTATTATATTTTATTCTTCATGTTAAAAATAAAATTCTATAAATTATTTACAACGTTATAATAGTCTTATGAATTTAAAAAATAATTTTATTATTGACTGTACTTAAGAAGCAAAGCAACATTTTGAAACTATATGCGGTTAAATATTTATAGAATTTTCTTATAGACTTACAGATTAGCTCAGAATTCCGCCAATAATCTACGTATCTACTAATTTGCTACGGGAAATCTAATACTTAATTCATAATTTACTATTTAACCGCATGCTTCCATTTTAGGCCAGTATACGAGATGATTTATTGGAATGTCGCAATGTCCAAATGAAAACTACCGTGTCCTATTGGAGGAAGGTTGTTTTTAAGTGCGGTCCAACATGAACGCATTCAGAAAAAATCTTGGTTGAAAGAACCACATTTGCCGATATCACCCGCCTCTCTCCCGTACCTGTCGCAATCAAAAATCACACGTAGAAAATAACTTTTGTCCCTCGAGCATGATATTTTATCCATGTAGCTAGGGTACCAGTGAAAACACAAGTTCTGTTTCCATGTTATTGTTTGTGGGTTCAGTACAAGTCTAATAACACTACCATACAGATTTTCATATAACCAATTTTTTGTAACACTTTGTGGTTTGTTTTGAATAACGCATATTATAAATTGAATAACCGAAAAAAAGCATACAGTTGAATAGAGCGAATTACACTGTTTTTACTTTCTTTTACGAAGCAATAAGTAAGTATAGGGATCACCAAAAAAGTCGAATTCGAGATTTCAACGGATATACACGTTTTGAGCTTCCCTGCATCGAATATGACTATTTTCGGAGTGACGTCTGTGTGTGTGGGTGTGTGTGTTAATGCTCTAGAGCCGAAACTGTCCAACGTAAAATTATGAGACTTCAAACTTCAGACTTGTATATGGTCTAGTTGTGCACCTCCTATTTTTGAAAAGAATATTCAAACCGGCAGTGCATGTTTACTCTATGCATTTTTTGTTCTATCTCCAATATCACTAGAACGGCTGCATTTACGGCAAAAACAGTTATGTTCATAATGAAAGATATTAATATTTTGCACAAATATCATGTATACGTTGCCATGAATTCGCATGTACCTTAATAAATCTGATCATCTGCACCTTTCAATATTTTGCCAGGAAAACAAAATAGACTCAATCAGATAAGCGACATTTCAGGGTATTCTTATTGATAGCTTGACAGTTTTTTTTGGGATATATATATATATATATATATATATATTTATTTATATATACATATATATATATATATATATATATATATATATATATATATATATATATATATATATATATATATATATATATATATATATATATGTTACACAGTGCATGATAAGCGATCGATTAGTTAATTTCAGCATTGTGATCTAAAAACAAAATTGCGTTCAAAAAAAGGAGTCGATTTTTTCATTATTATTATTGGCGATGTGGAAATTTGTATTACTTTTATGGTCAAACGATACAAACTGAAGAAAAACCGTGTAATTATTATAAATTACATGAAAATTCGCCATCAGTCAAAACTGGCCCATGTTCTGTATACCATATGGGCACATGGTGCTCACGGGTGACCCTAGTTTATGATATTAGTCGGGTTAGATATGTCATTGGTTGAACATCCGTTAGAATCAATATACGAAAATTCAACATCCAAATGAACCGCCTAATTAGTTTGATAATGTTTTTCAAACTACTTAGTAGCGCTACGTTAACCAATAAAAAAACTTCGCTTTAGGGTACGTCGAAATTATATTATCGTTTACATTTTAAAGTTTTCTCCAGGAGAATCTATTTGAGATAAACTACAAGTAAAGTTCGCCATTTTTAGACCCTTACTCCGGCTAAACTTTAGAAAGTTAAACAAGTTGAAAGAATATTTCCGCGTAGAATGAGAAACGAATTTGAAAGGGGAAGCACATAAGTATGTAAGTATATATAGAACTAACGTGAACTAATGCGCTGTACTGCGAAAGGATTATCAAGCTTCTTGTTCTCTGCTGCTGTACTTACGTTGACTAAGTGTTGTGCGTTAACTTCGTTTGCTCTTCAGTTTATATAGGATTACCTGTAACAACGAAATCTACTACGTATATACTTCTACTATTTACTGCCTGCTCTCCTACACCTAGCATTCCTATACACATACGTTCACCAAAATGGTTTATAGGAAAATAGTTCATTACGGAGTTTGTGCATTTGTTTTTGTTCATCCAGTCAAATCACGTTCTAACGTTCAGTTCTCAATTATGTTTTTCATCTTTAATCGATTTATGCCTTCTTTCTAACTAATTTCCAACTACACCAGAATCATGAATTCTTAGTAGACAAAGACTACATTTACACGTAAGACTAAAATATTGTTTAAATTGACTTATTAAAGTCAAATAAAGTGTCTGTTCACAAATTTATTGAAAATGTTATTTTATTTCTCTCAACCTTCATTTCCCTTGCCTTACTCCCGCTCAGACATTAGCTGCCAAATACGTACATAACCTATCTTATTTACTCATCGTACGAATCACAAAAGAGCAGAAGTATTCGGTCGCAAATCTAACATTCTCGTTTCAAAAAATGTCCCTATCAAAAGTTCTTGCCTCGTAGTCCTGAATCGCAAAATAAATAAAACTCATATATTTGAATGATAATAGTTGTCGCTCACTCGTACGATCTAATTTGTGCCCTCTACTACAAAGGCGGCGGAGTAATTTGAACCAAATTTGCTACACGTATTCTGTAGTATTTCATATGAATCCGCTAGCAGTTATACAATTGTTCTATATTATCGGAGTTATTAGCATTACCTAGCAGTTAAGCAACTTCTCACTACTGAAGGAATATTGTGGAAATAAACGATGTGTACTTAATATATATTATTTACATTGGTTATATGGCAGTCTTTCGTCGTCTGTGTAATTTTTAACAAAACTACTACTACCCGCAAATAGTGAAAATATTGAAATTATTTATAGTTCACACATAGGCTAATTATTTATTGGAACTCAAATAATGTAGGTAAATCACAAAAACAAATATTTTAATCGACCAGAAGCTACTACAATTTTAACTACACTGAGAAAAGGATTTACTTGAATCAATTTAGGCTAACTACTATTAAATAAATCCCATATTTGAATACAGCGAAATCAATGTAGAGTAATATTAAATAGATGCTATATTTGCAATCTCCAGATAAGGTTTATTTAATATTAATAGATCGTATTACTGTAGAATAAGCTACATAAATGCACCATGTATTTACTGTTAATACATCTTACTATAGTAAAATACACTGTATTAAAGCACTATCTATTTACTATTAATACATCATATTTGTCTTAAATATGCGGTATAAGAAAATCATTTTGGGTTTTATTTATAGGAAATCAATAAAATATAATGCAGGTTATAAACATATATTTAATAAAAATACAAAAAAATATAGGACACTTCCAAATAATAACAATAACGTATGGACTTATAATTAACAAATAACTTAATTTAATCTAAATACAAAAATATATAAATATATGGTACATTCCCAAAAAAAAACAATAATGATTGGACCTATAATTAACAAATAACTTAAGATGTAATAATAGTTAACATTGCAGTATAATTTTGATTATTATAACATAATTTTGGGTAACACCATTTTTTTATTTAATTGTAGTAAATGTATATGAATCAATATACTTAAATGAAGTTTCACATTAATTACCACAAAAATAGACAACTTTTAATTAATTTAACGCCGCCATTACTAATATTTATGATGCTAATATTTAAAATACTTACAAAATTGGGTCTATGTTCAGATAATATAATATTATTATATCACATAAATAGCTTTGACTAGTAGAATCCAGGATTCACAATAGCTTTCCCAGTAATAGATTGTTCTAATTGTAGAAACATTTAATTTAAGAGATTTATTAAATCTCTTGCATTTAAATTTTCTACTAATGTTGATATTGTGGAACGCAAAAACGAATTTTGTTTAGAAGCCGAAGATGCATTTTGCTCTAGAAGTGTAGTTGTGGGACTAGGTAAATCACATCATTGCCATTTGAGCTATATTCGTATCATCCAAATCCAATACAACGCCCTGTAAAAAAATTGAAAATTAATTTTAGTATATTTTCCATATTTGTTAAAATGACTACGAAAGAACGGGGATTTTCTTAATTTGGCTCATTTAGCCCCTGTCAATTTCAAGGGTAATTATTCCACAGTTAATTTCAAATGCATTACATTAGTTTATTGTTTCTAATGCATGGCAAACAAACGCACTTCACTTGTGCGTTCTTTCGATCTGAAATTAACCACAAAAGTAACGTCAGAAATCGAGAATTATAGATTGACTCAAATGAAAACAATGCGTGTATTATTTCTTTTCTAAATTTGAATTCGATTCAATATTCAAAATACGAAATCGATCTACGACTCGATTCCTGATTCGCAGATAGATTCGAAAATCGAAGATCAACTTTTAAATAGATCGATCTTTTAAAATATCGATTCAGATTCGAACATCTTTAACATGAACAAATTGGCAACACTGATTATCATCCATGTGATCTTGAATACTTAAATTTATAATGTTTGTAAACGAAATACAACAATAAATGGGGTTATGTTGTTCTAACACGATTTTTTGTATATGCGCACGTAAAAACAGATTCAACCGGTTAAATTACACGGATATAGAACTAGTTACGGTATGTTTAACAAAGATTCATACTTACATCGACTATATCTGCCCTCACACTGTCACACTAATAATTTGATTTGCTGTCCAATAATAGCGATTGTAGCAAATCATAAGTAATTTCGTGCTCTGTAAATAATAATTAAATATGATGACGATCACACGCAATGAAATGACACAAAATATAGTTTACCTGTAAATATTGGCGATAAATCTTCTAAATCCGCCTTGGACAACAACAACAACAACAAAAACAGCTGTGTTACAATCTCCGCCATTGCTATACTGTGCCCTTACACAAGAAATCGCAAAGACAGCCACACAAAAGAAATAACTTAAGCTAATTCCACATAATACCTCATTTCCGTAAAATCGTTCGAGATTCGAACAAAGAACAGCCAATCAAAATTACAAATTAATTGTAAGCTTGTTCTGTGAAACAATAATCTTGCGAGCAATACACAGCCTATCAAGACATGTATAACGCCGATAATGTCGAACGTTTTTTCGGCGACAACGTGCCATGTGGAATTAGTGTTGTAATTAAAGCGAGGCTTGAATGGATGTGTGTGTAAAATGATTTATTTTAGTCGTATATATTTTTATTATGTCAAACTTTTTAATAATTAGAACAAGGTAACCAAAAACAAAACAATAACATAACTAACTAAAGCCAACTACAATAATATATGTACAAAATAATTACACTTCAACACTCCTCCTTAATTATTTGTCTACGATTATTAACAAACGATTGACAATTTAAAGGCTTTGTTAAAATATCAGCAAGTTGTTCAGAACTTGTCACATGTCTCAGGTCAACAGTTTTGCCGATATGTTGTTGAATGAATTTCCTAGAAATTTCAATGTGCTTCTTCCCCTTTGTTGTCTTCCCTTCGTGCGTGTTCTTCAACATCAGTATGGCTGATTTGTTGTCCACGTATACAGGTGTTGGTTCTTGGAGATCTACAATATGAAGTTCGTTTCCAATGCGACGAATCCAGCTGATTTCATCTATCGACGAAACAGCTGCACGATATTCTGCTTCAGCTGACGAGGTTGCTATCACACGTTGTTTCTGGGTGTACCAAACTACTGGTCCTCCTCGTATCACCAAAACTCCGCTGGTTGAATGTCCTGTTGATTTATCTCCTCCGTAGTCAGAGTCGGTGTACGCGTGAAGTTGATCTTCTCCATTAAATGATATGCCAAACTTGTCTGTCCCATTCAGGTATCGAAAAATCCGCTCAATCATTTTCATGTGACTGGTCATGGGTTTGCTGCAGAATCGACTCAAATAATTAACAGCAAAACTAATATCTGGACGAGAGATGGTTGCCAGATAGAGCAAGCTTCCAATCATTTCACGATATGGAACAGATTTCTCCAATGGTTCATCATTGCGATAGTTATCTTCACTAGTTACCATTCCTTTTTCAATGGGCGTTGTTACAGGATTATAGTCATCAAAATTGAATCGCTGAATTATCTTACGTGTGTATCTTGGTTGACTGACAAAAATTTCGCCTGGTTTCACGTCTATCTGCATACCAAGATAATTCAAACGATTTTCAAACTTCCTGTCAAAAGTAATTTCAAATATACGATTGATGGCATCAAGCACAACAATAATTTCCTTCTCACTTTTGCCTACAATCAATCCATCATCTACAAATAGAGCAATGATCATATTTCGGTTTTCATTATAATAGATGCACGGATCATCATCTGCATTTTCAAAAGTTAAAGTTTTAAGAAAAGTTGATATCTTGTCGTTCCAGTTTTTCGGGGCTTGCTTCAGACCATATAGACTTTTCCTAAGCTTGCAGACTCGCTGTGATCCATCGCGGAATCCTTCAGGCTGATACATGTAAATTTCCTCTTCAAGGTCTCCATGTAGAAAGGCAGTCTTGACATCGAATGTGGTCATCTTCATTTGCTGAGATGCTGCAATGCTTATAATCAGTCTTATAGATGCATGACGTGCGACTGGACTAAAAGTTTCGTTGTAGTCAATACCTTCCTCTTGCTCAAATCCTCTCGCGACTAAACGTGCCTTTAGACGACCATCCTGCTTCTCGCGCAGAACCCAACGACACGTTAGTGGCTTCGCTTGTCTCGGAAGTGTCACGAGATCCCACGTTCGCATCTTGATCAAAGAGTTGAACTCGTCTGCCATAGCTGCATGCCAGCCTTCATCCTTCAGTGCAGCTGCTACGGGGATATCATCTACTTCTCCTATCATGGCTAGGTTAGCCTGATTTCCTCCACTAGTGTAGCTCATCACGTAATTGGAAAAACGGGAAGGTCGATTCAGCGTTGAACGATCGCGCAAATTCGGTCCCCTGTGTTGTTGAACTTCTGACTCAGGCGTAGATTCATCTCGTGGTTCTAAAACTTCGTGTCTTGGTGACGATATCTGGGAACTCGAACTAGAATCCGTTTCCTCTTCTAATGATGTGTCACTTGCTTGAGATTCATTTTGGTCAGTTTTGCGATCTTCCCCCAAAGATATCTGAGAATTCCTCTTCACAGCGTTGGCTTCTTCATCAAAAATTACGTTGTCGGTAGATACGACATCACGCTGCTCGATCCTGTAAATTCTGTAGCATGGTGAGTCGAGATCGTAGCCGACTAGAAAACCTGTTTCTGACTTTCTGTCCATCTTCCCACGTTTGTGCTCCGGAATCAAAATATAGCAGTCACATCCAAAACTTCTCAGTCTCTGAATCTTCAGTTGACGTCCAAACCACAATTCCGCTGGGCTCCGATCCTTGACTGAACTGGTTCCCGTCTGATTCAATGTGAAGACTGAGTAACAGACTGCTTCAGCCCATAGATTTTCATTCAGATTTCTCGCATGAATGATAGTGCGTGCTGCCTCGACAATGGTTCGCATCTCTCTTTCAATCCTGCCATTTTGCTGAGGAGTATAGGCATTTGACGTAATGTGAGAAACTCCCAATTGATCAAGCAGGTTTTGCGTTTTTACATTTTTAATTTCAGTGCCATTATCCGACATCAAACATTTGATCTTATTACCGAATTGATTTTCCACCATCTTCATAAAATTGTCAAGGATGTTGGCAGCTTCATCCTTCGTCTTCAAAATATAAACTGTTCGAAAATGAGAATAATCGTCTTTGAAGAGCAGAAAGTACTTGGCTCCTCCTAAAGATGTGACATTCATCTCACAAAGATCAACATGAATTAAATCAAGAATGTTTTCAGCAACTTTAAAATTTCGGGGATGAGAATTTCTATGTTGTTTACCAAATGCACAGCCCTCACACACATAGTCTCCCCAGTCATCTATAAACTGAATGCGATTTTTCTGTAGAATATTTCTAATATACCTGACATTTTGATGTGCCAACCTCTCATGCCAGTTCTTAATCGAGGTTGTTAGCAGACATTTTTCTGACTTCTCCTGACGAAACATCATCTCATATAGTTTTCCATTTCGTTTGGCCATGGCGACCACTTGACTTCCATCCAGAGTTCTGAAAGTTGATTTACTGGCATCCGCTGACTGCATATAACCTCTGTCTAGCATTTGAGTGACCGAAAATAGATTAAAAGTTAGTTTCGGAACAAATAGCACATTTTTCAGAGTCACTCGATCCCAGTCTTTCCCATTAAAGGCTTCCAGGTCCACATCTCCCACTGCAGTTCCTTTCAGTTTAGTTGCGTCTCCAATCATCACAGTTGAGTACTCTTGAAGTGGAACAACGTTGGAAAGCCAATCCTCCCTAAACGTCATATGCTGTGAAGCAGCACAGTCCTGATACCATGAGTTGTTCTGACCTGATCCTGAGTTGTGATGATTTATGTTGACCGTTGATAATCCAATGGTAATGAGTGCTCGACGACTGGTGTTCCTGGAGTTGGTCTTATCGGTTTCGTCGTTAATTCGGGTCGAGTTTTCATCCGGACAATCCTTGGCAAAGTGTCCTTTTTGCTTGCAAATATTGCAACCGTAATTGTTTTTGCAATACAATAAATATTTGGCACACGGTTTATTTCTGCAATACTTTTTGATATGGCCCTTCATTCCACATTTAAAACACTCGACGGCTGAGCAGTCACGTGAATTTACATTTGCTGTCTGTGGATTGCGTGTTTGTTTTGAGATAAAGGCATTTTGCGTTGATTGCGCTTCGTTCAGTCGATCCTCTTCCAAACGTAGTTTCTCCACGAGTAGATCAAAAGTCTTCTCAGCAGCAGTGACGTTATCCCATGAAGTACGGAAATGATGCAGCTTCGGAGGTAATAGCCCGAGAATTCTTGATAAAATCCAGCTATCTTTGACTACTTCGCCTTCAGTCTGTAGATCTTCGGCTAGTTGGAAAATCTGCATACAATTCTCGACTGCTGATATACTAGTGTCGTATTTGAAACTAAAGAAACGTCTCTGTAAACCTTCGACAGTTAGCTCAGACTTTTTGCCATATAATAAACAAAGTTTATCTAACATTTGTTTCGATGATAAACAATTTGCAATTTTGAGTGCGATTTTACTATCTACATTTAAACCAATAATAGCTTGAGCATCAACATCTTTCTTTACCCACGCTTTCACTTTACTGTCGGTTTCATTTCCTTCGGGTTTCAAATCTATACCTGTCGCGATTGTGAACAATGCCTTAGATTTCAAAATAAGATCAACTTTAAAACGCCACGATACATAATTAACTTCCTTCTGTGCGTTTTCTGACAAGGTTTCAAGTTGAGCTTTTGATCCGTCCATGACTGTAAATACGACTATCTGACGACTATTAAAAAAAAATTCACTGTCTTTCAAATACTGTCCTTGCACTTCACAGTCCACAAAATCCAAACGTGAGCAATTCTGGGCCCATAACCTGTTGTAATTAAAGCGAGGCTTGAATGGATGTGTGTGTAAAATGATTTATTTTAGTCGTATATATTTTTATTATGTCAAACTTTTTAATAATTAGAACAAGGTAACCAAAAACAAAACAATAACATAACTAACTAAAGCCAACTACAATAATATATGTACAAAATAATTACACTTCAACAATTAGCTATACTTAAGACTCACAGAGGCATTCATGTGAACTGTGCATAAAATAAATATCTATTTAATATTAATAGATTCGATTTTAGTTTATTATACATGTATTACATATAAATGCAATATTTAAAAAATAAATTAATACACAAATCTATTACTATTAAATAAATTAACTTTATAATAAAGAAAGAAATCTCAAATAAATGTTGATTTTTAATAAATAGACTTGTTCATTAATAATTAAGAAATTTATTAATTTTAAAGATAATTTTCTTGGCATTAGTAAATTTTTCAAAGAAATGCTCAAATAAAGACTTATTAACTATAAAGACAAGTATTTTTCTCAGTGTATGAACCTATTCCTAATAGTGAAATTTATTAACATAATTCTGACTAAAATATAAAATCTAACCATTTAACCTCAACTAACAGTATCCAAAATAATATTTACGCTTCCTACTCAAAAAACAAAAAACAAATATGTTACCAGGATGTCAACATTAACAATGTAATTTATAAGGCATTGCTTTCAAAGAATGTAAATTCCGTTTATAATTCGCGCAATATGTCAGTGCCAGCTGTTGATATTTCACAATGTCAATAGCACTCCAACATGTGGAGCCCTACTTTACAAATACCAAAATATTTACAATATATTAATATTTTATATCATAACATGCATTAGTGCAAGCAGCAGTGCTTCCAGCTCGCCATACCAGCGAGCAACAATCACAATGTATACAATAATGAAAACGATAGTAATTGTTAGAGTATAAAATTTATTGTTTTTAACTGGAAAAAATATATATATGAACTTGCATTTTTAAAATTGCTAATTCTAGGACCAGCAGTATCAAGCCAAGCATGTTCCACTGTAATCCAGACCACAACGTTGTTTTCTTCATTGGAAATCACCACGAAAGGATCTGTAGCAGATTCATCTGAAGGAAATTGATGATGTAGTATAGTCTCTTTATAACAATAAAATAATTAAATATTATTCATACTTATGAAGTTGTCAATTAAATGGTTCGAATTCCACACTTCTAATATATTTTGTTGTTCTTCCATTATATTACTACTTTCACAAAACAGATAATTCAGAATATTTCAAAACATTCAAACCACTCGATGATGCAAGTTGAACTGATTGAACTACAATGGTAGCACGTTGATCGTTGTGAATGTACGACTTCTCTTTAAACATGTTTCTATTTACAGTATATACTATCGTAATTTTTAAAATGTATATATAGCTTAAGTTATCACAGAAAAAAATTACAACGATCAAGTAGTATTTGTTACAAAATCGTTAAAAATTTAAAATGTTTCATATTTTTTTCTTTCTTCTTCTTTTTTGAAATAATAAAAAAATATTTATTTTTATAACTATTTCATAGCTTTATATTATACTCACAATTTGAAAAAACTTTGTCGACATAAAATATATTTTTTTAAATTGAGTAAGGGCATTATTTAGAACGGCTCCAAATTTTGGGGCACTAAAACTCCGGGGCTGTACAGACGATTGGATTTAAAATGTGACGGGCATTTCAAGGGTGGGGAATTTATTTATATATCAAATTTCATTAAAATCGACCCGGTACATTCACAGGAGATACGTCCCCTAAGTTGGTCTTACGAACGAGCGAGCGACATAAGCCAATGTTATATGTTATATACATTTTCGTAATCAAGCTGACGAGACAATCACTTTTTGTTAAGAAAGTTTTTTGATCCGTAAATGTTACAGACATATGATGAAATACCATAGCTGTCTTGTACTATCGTACGACGAGTATCAGTTCCTATTATGAACCCTAAGGCAATAAGAAAAATGAAAAATAAATATTATGAAATTTTAAATATATTATTATTTGGTTTTATTGAAAGAATTTACAAGAAAAAAAAATTATATCTATAACAAGGACCATAATAGTTAAAAATAATCACTATTAAATTTATTATACGATATCGAAGCGCGTACGCCTGAGTTGCAGCTGTGAGGTTCTTTATATTATAATAGTTATACCAAAGATTGCATTTTCTAAATCTCATTTTTATTTATGAACAAATTATTGAATAATGGCACGAGCTGGACGAAAAGTGATTTATATAATAGTTAAATATATTAAAATTTATTATAACTTTTGCTTTAAACGTCTTCTCATAATGCGAACATTTACCAGAATATCCAAATGGTTTCATTGGATTTAATACCAAGTTCCAATAATTAAATAATATTTTCACATATTGTTGATTATTTATACATGTAGGATATTGCAGATATCTTTTTAGTTCATTTTGGGTAATTTGATGACTGATGGATCAACGATTAACACATTTTAATTGTGCATTAAATCATCATTGACCAATAAATTTTGCAATTGCGCTGACAGATGTAAACAGGAAATAAAATTGATGGGCACTACATCTTTGTATGATAAATCCTATGGTTAATCCATTTAGACAGGGAAGGATGAGGTGGAGGAGAGGGGAGACCGACAGTTTTGTGGGGCGAGAGGTGAGCGCGTTAGCGAGAGAAAACAACACAGAATTTCGTGTAGCCACATTTATTATTCAAACAATGCGGCATGCGGTCCGAATAAATTGCAGATCCATATCGCATGAGAAAATAAATTTAAGATCAACAAGAATGGAAAAATGTCCCTAGATATTAGACCCAGCATATTACAGTGTTTGGTGCCCAGCCATCGTGCGGTAAACTCTGTCATAATATATCAAAGGTTATTTTTTCAGTAAAAAAAATGTATGTGCGATGCTTGTTATTGAGAGTTATATCTGCTATCCTGATTCTCACATACAATACAAAACCGCTTAAAATGTGACGATTCAATCTTTAAATCTTTAATATATATATATATATATATATATATATATATATATATATATATAAATATATATATATATATATATATATATATATATATACATATATATATATATATATATATATATATATATATATCTCTTTTGTGGCCTACAGGTATATAAAACAAAGCAAAAAATGCAAATATATATGACCTCCATTGTGGTAGCGCCTCCACCACGGTTTTTAATTTTACTTTAGATTTAAGAGCTTAGTATTTCTTTTGTTATTAAATTTTGAGCTAATATAGTAGAAGTAGAATTCGAATATGTTGTTTATGGGGCTAACTTAATGCGTAAGATAGTGCCACCCCCCCCCCCCCCCCCGCTCATTAAATTAAACTAAATATAATCTTCTTATGCCCGTGATTTACGATCAAATTATCAGTTATTGAAATTACATATAACTGATAATTTAGCGACACCCCAATTACATTAATTGTACCTCAAATAAATGAAAGAGTATATTGGAATTACTTTTTAAATTTTACCGACGGCTATCAGCAGAAGGCAAGCCCCTCGGGCGACACCATCTTGCGGCCATGCAGTGCATCAAAAAATAATCTCAGTTTTATACAGCTTTACATATAGACTACTTAAAATTCCTCTATGTGATTCCGAATTTGAAACCGAATTACTAACATTAAAAGAAATTGCAATAAATAATGGATACAACCCTATAATTATAAATAAGATGGTGCACAGGAAACAAAGACAAGAATTGACCAAACATTTTTACCACAAATCTATCGAAGAAAATACTAAAATATATCGCAAAATAAATTTTATATATTCTGGGTGATTGGAGGATTGTGGTATAATTGTATCTGTATAAGTCGGTTTCCTGTAGATATTAAATGCTAGTTTATTGAGATTATGCATGATAGTCAAATCTAAGACGTTATTTTTTTTTTCTATGGTAAATTGAATGTTATGATTTAAAGAGTTTAGAAAGGTTAGGAAATAATCAAGTTGTCTGTCTGTACCTGTAAGATTTTCCGAACATATGAGATATTGGCGTTTACAGAAAAGTGATTCTAATGTTACCAAACATATGTTAAAATCGAATCATAAATTTGACATCCATAGGCTTAGGTTTTACATGTAAACAAGAAAGGATTAAAGCTGAACGTTTTAGAAGCGTTAGAGATCAATAAAGCGGTTTCTCAGAACAAAAACCTAATGAATGAACTCGTCATCGCTTCTAAAACCACTCTAATCCTTGCTTGGCTTTCCCAAATATAACCCCACCATATTGTAATTTTCTTGTATATGTTCTGATGATGGCCTAAAAAGCCGTAATACGTATAAACTTTAAACCAATTCTTTGAAACTAAACGAGTGTTTTTATTACAAATCTTATTAGGATTGTTATAGATATATAAACACCAATTTAATAAATTCACTCTTCAATTTGTTCAACTCATCAATGCTGAGTCATCTCATCATATATTAAACAGACATCGTTGATGAATCAACTGATGGAACTCATCGTAAACCCAACATGCCGTTCAAGCCGAACCGCTTACTAATCAACCCTATTGCTTTGATTAGGTGAACATGACTATTCTTTGATATAACTTAGAAATTCGTATCGCATTTTCTTAATTCGAAAATGTACATAACTTGAGTGCACGTTACTCGATTTTTGACCACATTTCCTCTGAAGGGCTGACTATAACAATATTTGGTATTCACATAATATGAGTATCCAATTGGTTCTCGTAGAATATTATTATTATTAAAAAAAATGATATAGATATAAAAAGTCTTCAAATATTTTGTAAATTACTTTAATAATAAAAATTTTAGTGCACATTCTAAAATTCTAAATTATAATAATTAATAATTTCTTTCGGGCTTTGGGTTAACAATATGAAACAAATCTTGAACATATAAAATATTAAGGGGGGCTCTAAAATAGGGAAGTATACGTGCGATTAGATTTAAACTGCGAGCGGATTGATGCCAAATAATATGTGTACAAAATTTGGTGTTAAAGGCTCCGCTACCTTCAGAGGAGTAGAGGCCACAAATTTGTTATTATGAGCGAGCGAGCGACGACTAACAACCAAGTATATAAGTTATAATGGTTTTTGGACTCAGGGCGACGACAAAAACATTTTTTGTAAAGATATTTTTTTAATCCAAGAATACTACAGCCACACGACAGAATACTTTCATTTCTTCGGTACTTCGTACAGCGAGCTAAGAATGGTATGAGTTAGAGAAAAATGGTTTCTTGTTAGAGTTTCTTCAGATTGTGAACCCAAGAACCATAAAATATACATAATAATAATAATTTAGTAAGTTGTAGAATTACTTTCATTGTTGTGTTATTAAAAATCAATTGTTATAATTGTTATTATTATTAATAAATAAAATTTTCTTTGCAGTAAATTACTTATACCGTGTCTGTTTGTTTAATTCGAATATTAAGGTCAAACTTCAAGCTCGAAAAAAAAACCTACCTACATTTTAAAGAAAATAAATATCAGTGAATTCGTAATTGCATAAATAATGCCTGGTAAAAATGATATTCTTTTTGTATTTACAGTTTCAGAGATTAAAAATAAAAACCTCCAAAATAGGTCATTTATTATAGTTTTCATTTTTTATCTTTGAAAAGTAGGTAGGTTTTTGCGTAATCGAGGTTTGTTTAA
The DNA here is from genome assembly GCA_933228885.1 of Leistus spinibarbis. Taxonomy (NCBI): domain Eukaryota; kingdom Metazoa; phylum Arthropoda; class Insecta; order Coleoptera; family Carabidae; genus Leistus; species Leistus spinibarbis. The sequence goes on along the minus strand of OW121794.1, from coordinate 8,627,839 downwards.
TCATAATAGGTTTTGAGTAGTTTTATGTAATTAAGAAATATAACTTTGACCAAAAGTGTAACAATGTGTCCGTAATGCCTTTATATTCAATAAACAGTCATTATTCGATGGAATATCTTTGATTATAGCGTAAAAATAGCTAATTTCTAATACTGTGTGCATGATTTCTATCACTGGTTGCTTGAACATTCAAAGTCGATGGTAGCGCCACCATCTAAAATAGCCAGGAGCGGAGCGGCATTACTTCGAACTAGATGGACCTGATGGTTTTTCTTAAACGGAAATCGAAGTTCTATATTTGAGTTGTTCTATTGTCTATTTATGTAATTCTGTTCAGAATTAACTGTTCTCGTCATTTAGCTACCAGGTACCTTTTGGCGTATGTAATAAAACCAGATAGAAGAATGTGAGAATGTTAAACGAGTGTACGAATTCGAATCCTATTCTCATTCTTTAGCTTGAAAACTTTTGTCACGTTCCAGTTTTATGCTTTCTGCTCAAACGTGAAAATAACTTTGACACTAAGAAACGCATAATGAAACTTCGTGTTACCGACATTTAAATGAATGCGCCTGCATTTGCAAACTTTCAATAAAATCTAAGTCATGGTATTTCAATGTGCATAACTAATGATTATGTTGCCGTTACTCGGTCCTTGTGTTCCTTGTTTACTTTCAAATTACCAACTAAAAATATCAAAGTTCAAAGTGGAGCTACTTAACGAAAAGAAGTCACCCATGAAATATATCGTTTGCTACGATAACTTTGAATAATAATTTCACAATATCAGAATATATCGAAATTAGTAATGACTATACATAAACAAATTTTGGCAATTATTCCTGAATTGAGTTCTATAACAACTGTATCTTAGTTTAACATTTAAAAATTTACGCTTTTATTTTAATTTTGGTGATAAATACAATAATATTAGCAATAAGTGAAACAAATCTGCATTGGCCATGCAATACCTTCATATAATTAATTTAATGAAATAAATGATAATAATAATTAGTTCTTTTTACTTTCTTTTACAGAGTAATAAGTAAGTATAGGGATCACCAAAAAAATCGAATTCGAGATTTCAACGGATATACACGTTTTGAGATTCCCTGAATCGAATGTGACTATTTTCAGAGTGATGTCTGTGTGTGTGTGTGTGTGTGTATGTGTGTGAGTGTGTGTGTGAGTGTGTGTGTGAGTGTGTGTGTGAGTGTGTGTGTGTGTATGTGAACGCTCTAGAGCCGAAACTGTCCAACGTAAAATTATGAGACTTCAAACTTAAGACTTGTATATGGCCTAGTGCACCTTTTATTTTTGAAAAGAATATTCAAACCGGCAGTGCATGTTTACTCTATGCATTTTTTGTTCTATCTCCAATATCACTAGAACAGCTGCACTTACGGCAAAAATAGTTATGTGCATAATGAAAGATATTGATATTTCGCACAACTTTTGTTTAAAAAGTTTCTTCAATAAATGTACCAGTTACTAGAAAACCGCTACCGAAAATGATGAGAATCTTGTTTACGTTGTCATGGATTCGAATGTAGCTTAATTAATCGGATCATCTGCGCCTGTCAATATTTCGACAAGAAAACAAAATGGTCTGAATTAGATAAATGACATTTCAGAATATTTCTGTAGAGAATTGGTTAGTTTTGATAGTTAGTACTTCAAAACCATTACAAATTGGTATTGGTATAATTTTCAACCCATTCATTTATATAAGGTTAGCTTGGTTTTCATATTGTTTCTGTTGGATTATTATTTCCTAATATTATATTTTTATAATCAATAAATATTGATGAAAACTACGTAAAGAAAGTCCCGCGTTGGCCACAACCCATTTTTTTTTTATAATATCGTAAATGAAGAAATTTTTGTATAGATAATCAGAACAAACTTGATTGGTGAACATAAAACTACTTTGAAAGCAATGGCTTAACCCTCTGTTGGGTACATGGGTTCAGCCAGACCTTTTTCGATTTTAATTGTAATATAAATATATTTCTAATTGAGCTAGCGATTTCAAATTTCGTGACTTTTCATAATTTTTATTAGCTAATATCTCTGCAATTGGGAAGATACATTCCATACGAGTTTAATTTCAAGGATTTCTTGGTATACACATCACATACGTACCTCATGTGGTCTGTCCAGACCCTTATGTATTTTATATGGAAATATATAAAATATGATGCAATGTGACATTTCACCTCGGTTATTTTACTTTATCTTGTTAATTTTCCAAATGTTATAGATATAAAAATTTTATTTGTAGATTATTTTGAAAATTCAAAATTATAATTCTTAATAATTTTTTTATCGTCTTTGGGTTACCAATATGAAAATATATTTAAGATATAAAATATCTTAGAATTCAATGTAAAATTTATGGCTGTTTAAATAATTTTTATAAGAGCAGTATTAAGGGGGATCTAAACTTTAGGCCCTATAACTCGGGGCGTATACAAGTAATTAGAATTAAACTGCGAGTGGATTCATGTGTAGCAAATTTTGTTCAAATCTCTTCTGTACCTTTAGTGGAGTAGAGGGCACAAATTTGGTCTACCGAGCAAGTGGGCGAGAAATTTTCTTTTTCAATATTATTACCTGACCAGATAGTTCAACATATGCGAAAGCCACTGAGAACCAGAAGAAAACCAAAAATAAATACCTGGATGGTATATAAATACCATGCATCACCAAAAACGCAATATTTCCATACAAATACGTGAAAATATATAAGGGTCTGGCCAGACCCCACGAGGTACGTATGTGACAATTTGAAGCTTAAAAATTATTATTTTCACTTTCTTGGACGATTTCTAAAAGCTTTTGTCATATTGAGATTATACGGAAAGACACATTTTTGGAGATGCCATCTTTGTGTATGTGTTTATCTGTGTATGTGTTCTAGAGAAAATACAGATGAGCGATAAATTATGTAACTTTAAACTTGCATATAGTGCGGATGTGCATCTCTATTCTCTGATAAGAATTTCTTAAAATGAAGTTGCACATTACTCTTGTTACTTTTGGTATATTTCGAAAACGACACAAGTTAGAGAAAAAGTGATACTTATTATAGTTTTTGGTTTATTCGAATATCTATTTACTTTTCAGGTAAAAGTTGGTTCTTGCATATTTACTCTTCTTTAGTTACAATGCACTTTGACTTTGTGTCATAGCTATCGTAGGGCGAATTTAAGACAAAATGCATTATTATAAACTAGATTGTGTCCATGTTTCCATATCATATATAGTCCATTCACGGAGGAACTTTTTCTTCAGTACGAGCTGAGAAAGCTCTACCAGGGCTGCTCTGTGAATTTTTTTTATATTTATTGTGGGTTTGTTTGGAGGAATGAAGTCTTCATAATGGGCGATAAACTTTCTGACATATGTTATTCAACGTATTATTCGTATGTTCCAGAATAGATCAGATTGTGTAAGTTACGTCGGTTATGAGAGAAATGCTGTTTTAATATTCCAGATTCTCACCTCATTTTGTTCAAATTAGGGATTTTTAACTAGAATATAGTCTTAAATGGAAATAAACTAAACAGCGAAGAATGGAAAGAAATATATATTTCAATATATTAATAAACAAAACAATACTTGGAAATAATGCAATTTGTAATAACTAACAGTTTAAAATATCAATAGTTTAAAAGAAATATTTCATTAATGGATTGACAGACCAAACTTCTGTAGAATATTAATTAAAATTTATAAATATGGATAGAAATTCCGTAAAATGGAATACTGGGAGCACTTATTAGCACATAAATATTTCAGCGCAAATTGTAGAATGTGAACTCGTGATCATTTCTAACTAGCCGTACGGAGTACCGAAGAAGCTATAGCATTCAGTCGTGTGTCTGTATCATTCTCCGATCAAAGAATTTTATTAACAAAAAGTGATTGTCTCGTCGCCCTGAATAAAAAAATATTTATAACTTATATACTTGGATGTTAATCGTCGCTCGTAAGACCAAATTTGTGCCCTCTACTCCTCTGAAGATATAGGAGCGAGTCATACAAAATTTGGTACACATATTATTTGGCATCCCATTTGAATCTGCTCGCAGTTTAAATCCAATCGCTTGTATGCTCCCCGAGTTATAGGGCCCCAAAATTTGGAGCCCCCCTTAATACTGCCTTTATAAATTTAATTAAAACACCCAGAACTTCTACAAATATTTCTAAGATATTTTATCTCTACAAGATTTTTTTCATATTGTTAACCCAATGCCCGAAACAAAATATATATAAATTTGAATTTTAAAATATGCACTAATTTTCTTTTTATAAAATAATCTACACAAAATTGTAAGACTTTTTATAACTATAACAATTTTTTTAATTGTTAACCAAAAGGGCATAATTTACAAGGCAGTGTTGCTTGGTTTGTTTCGCATTGTGAGGGCGCGCGGATTGGTGTGAGGCAAGGTTGCACATCGCCAGGGTATGCGGTGCAGCCTTGTTGTAATTAGCGTTTCATCGACCTCTAGCGTAACAGCCAAAAGCCTAAAATCCAAGGTAGATGAAGCGTTTCCTTTAACAAAACCACATAATAATAAAGAAACTTAATTGACACATAAGGTAATGTAGAGGTACAGACTGAGGTTAGTCTTACAATAAATATAATAAGAAATAATAGTACAATCAAAATTCATAAATATATAATGACAATATCAGAAAAAAAAAAATTAGTTGTGGCCAACGCAAAACTCTCTTTTACGTAGTTTTCATTATATATATAGACTGTCAAAAAATACCAATAATCCTCAGTAATACACTGAAATTGTAGCAATTATCTTATTATTTTATTATGTTATCAAATATTGTATCTTTAATATGAAACATAGATATTGATTATAAATATAAAATATTAGGTAATAATAATCCAACAGAAACAACATGAAAACCAAGCTTACCTTATACATATGAATGGGTGGAAAATTATACCAATGCCAATTTGTAACGGTTTTGAAGTACTAGCTATCATAACTAACCAATACTCTACGGAAATATTCTGAAATGTCATTTATCTAATTTAGTCTATTTTGTTTTCTTGTCGAAATATGAACAGGCGCAGAGGATCCGATTTATTAAGATACATACGAATCCATGACAACGTAAACAAGATTCTCAAGATTTTCGACAAGCGGTTTTCTCGTAACTGGTGCATTTACTAAAGAAACTTTTTTCACAAAAGTTGTGCGAAATATTAAAACCTTTCATTATGAACATAAATATTTTTGCCGCAAGTGCAGCCGTTCTAGTGATATTGGAGATAGAACAAAAAATGCATAGAGTAGACATGCACTGCCGATTTGAATATTCTTTTCAAAATAGGAGGTGCACAACTAGACCATATACAAGTCTTAAGTTTGAAGTTTCATAATTTTACGTTCGACAGTTTCGGCTCTAGAACGTTTACACACACATCCACACACACACACACACACACACACACACACACACACACACACACACACATACACACACGCACACACACACAAGCTCAAAACGTGTATATCCGTTGAAATCTCGAGTTCGATTTTTAGAAATAGAATATTTTGATACAATCATCAATATAATTTAAATTAGCATACATGCAAAATCTAAAATTATGATCGTATTTGCGCACAACTTTTACAAATCTCAAACCTAAATTTTGAAATAGAGTTATTTTTTGCTTATACCTTGTGTTAAGTTTTGGACAAAACACAGGCATAGTAATCTATAAAGGGGGAATATTAGAGAATAAACAATATGAAATTTAAATTATGTAAACATACATATATGTTGTATTTTAATATCGCTACAATGTCATATCCATAATATATAATCAAAATGGATTAAATAATCACGTACTGAATGTTAATGTTTTAACGAATCGATGCATATTGAAGTTTGGTTCGGGCTGCACTTAGTATTATTACTACTAGGATAGCTTGTTAACTAAGTACATGTCTGCTGGATGAGAATTGGCAATATCTGATAAAGTTAGGAGACTATTGGTAATGTTATGCGATGAAAAAATGCATGAAGTGAAATTGTTTCATATTTGGCCAAGAAATACTGCCTGCCTATATCAGAACATTAAAAACATTACCCATGCTACAATAATTTATTTTTAGTAAGGTGGCCAACAAAATTGAAGTTTACATACAATTCTTACAATATGATGTTACAAATCTTTTAAACATAGTTTTCCTATTTCAATATTGTTATTTATACATATATTCCGCAATTCTTTCAGTGCGCCTTGTTTTAAATTATTCTTAGTACCAAAAACTCCTTATAATATTAATTCGTATACAAAACCGCTGTGCCCTACACTAAACTTTTTTGTACAAGTCATACATGATACATACAATCGAAAAATATAATAGAATATTTATCTTCAATTATTATATTATATACAAAAAAAAAACTAAATTATAGTTTGACATTTGCAATTTACATTCGCAGATAGTACAGCTATCAAGAAACCATTTGGTAAATACGAAACCATGGATACAATATTTAAATAATTAATTTCAAAAGTGAATGCCTAACAAATGCTACGCTTTAAGAAAAAAATTTAAAGAAAGGTAATACAAAAATTGCTTAGCTTTAATTTAAATTTCAATCAATCTTTCCCTCGTGCAATTTATGAGAGTAGCAGGAATATCCTTTAAATTTCAGTTTGAAGTTGTTGGCAAAAATTTAAAAGATAAACTTCAAAATTTTATCAATTATACAAACAACACACCCAGTCGCCATCTCAAGAATAGTTTATATCAATATAGAGAAACCGAGAACGTGTACCTCCGTTATAATCTCGATTTCGTAAATTTTCCACCCAGAGTTAACAAAATAATCATAATGAATTCAGGGACTCTCAAAACACTTTCTTTTTTTAAATTAAAATATCTGGAGAGGCCTGCACTCCAGTTTCTATTACGTAGTTTTCACTAGATATATATATATGTATATATGAGCAGTGCCATTCTTTTTCGTAAATACTGGACGCTCGTATGTCACGGATTGTACTCAAAATTTAATATATTGTTAGGCTACCGGAATAAGGTCAAATCCAAAATTTCAGACCCTTAGGTCATCAGGGTCTCTATTGTGGGTCACATAAATACCCGAAAATAGGCCAATGTGTAAAAATTCAAATTCAACCAAATAAGACGCCCATGGGCTTATTTTTTTGTCTTATCCTCTAGAATAAGCAAAAAGAAGGGTCTAGGTTACAAGGGCTTGTTTTGGCATAAATTTAACTAATACCTTTTTTTTTTTGATTGTTTTTTAAATGATTGTATCACCGGATCCTGACAACCGATTTTTATCGATAGACACTCGGAGAATATTCAAACCTCAAGTGTATCTTTACTCTATGCATTGCATGTTTTATCTCCAATATCACTAGAACGGCTGCACTTATGGCAAAAATAGTTATGTTCATAATGAAAAGTATCAATATTTTGCAAGTTTATTAAAAAATATACTAATTACGATAAAATTGCTATGAAAAATCATAAATAACTTGTTTATATTCCCATTGATTCGCATGTATCTTAATAAATCGTATCATCTGTGCTTGTCAATATTTTACCAGGAAAACAAAGACAACCCAATTAGATAAATGACTTTTCAGGGTTTGCCTGTAGAGTATTGGTTTGTTTGGGATATATATATATATATATATATATATATATATATATATATATATATATATATATATATATATATATATATATATATATATTTTGTAGATTATTTAAATATAAAATTTATTCCATATTATATTATTCTATAATTGTTTATGTACCTTGGGTTACCAATATGAGAAAGTATTGTGGATATAAAATATCTTAGAATTTCTTGTATAAATATCAATTGTTATAAATTTGTATTACTCCGGAAGTATACGACCGATTGGACATAAACTGCGAACGGATTCAAATGGAATGCCAAATAATATGTGTAACAATTTTGTTTCAATCGCTCTGGTACCTTCAGAGGCGTAGGGCATGAATTTGGTCTTTTGAACGAGCGAACATCCAAGTTTATGAGTATTATATATATTTTTTGGATTCAAGGTGACGAGACAAACACTTTTTGTAAAGGAATTTTTTTGATCCGTGAATGCAACACACTATCGATTGCTTTAGCTCCTTTGAACCTCGTAAGGCTACCTAAGAGAAATTGAAATATCGATGGTGTCTGTATTACTGAACTAGAACTTTGCTACTGCCAGAATTTGAACTGATATTAGCAAAATTACATACATATCATTACAATTTATTCCCAATTAAGAATGTAATATACATAGGTAATTCTATACGTATAACCATATCACATATGTTAACAGCAACATATCATAGTTACCTAAAAATTTATAACGTAGATGGGCTGACAGATAATGAAGAAAGTATATTTGTGGATTGAGTGCTTGTAGATTCACTTATTTTTGCAATAGGTTCGCAAACAGAAGACTTCGTACAGTAAGTGAAATCAATGTTTCTAAGTGCAACCATAGAAATGGACAGCACTTTATTCCTCTCGACCATAGAATAGAAAAGCAAATACCAGAATTTGTAACTGTATCAAACTTATATTTTAATATATTTCCCCTTTCAAATCTATTCCTACATACTTCATTTATATTTATTTATCCACTCATACAAGGGCTATTAATTCGAATGGTTACGTCTTTCTTTTAATTAATTCTCAATCTTTAGCATCAATTTATTTCGTGTTCGATTCCGCATTATATTTTCATTTACATCAAGCTTATTATTCTATGTTGTCAACCTTCTATCCGCTATTCGTTTAATATGACCAATGCAGCTCATTGTAAATAACGTTTCACCTAATATTCATACGAGTAGGTGTTTTGTGTTTAAAGTAATAAAGTATATGGAAGAAGAAGCTAGTAATATTTAATGTAGGCATAAACGAAAAATGTTTTGTAAAATTCACGCCGCTGGTGCCATTGTAGGCGGGACCTCGTGCAAAGTAGCTGCACAAGAAATGACTGACGTGCACATTTCTATTTGGTACGGGCTCTAACATACTGCATACCTTTTCTCAACTGGTGAATTTCAAAAATATTTGGTATACTCCTTTCCATCTAAATTAAAACATACAAGATTTGGTACCCGTAAAACGTACCAATGCATAGAGCTCGCCTTTATGTAAGATATGCGTTGCGAGCAGGGGTTTTTAATTATTATGGCCTTTCGGTTAACAGTTTCAAAAAATGTTATAGTTATAAAAAGTCTTACCATTTTTTGTAGACTATATTGATAAAAAAAAAAATATTGCATATTTTCAAATTATAATAACCAATAATTTTTTTCGAGCTTTGGGTTAACAATATGAAAAAATCTTGTAGACATAAAATATCTTATAATTTTTAGTATAATTTTTGAGTCTTTTAATTATTTATGTAAGGGCAGTATTAAGGGGGGCTCTAAATTTTGGGGCCCTATATCTGGGGAAGTATACCGGCGATTGGATTAAAACTGCGAGCGGATTCAAATGGGATACCTAATAATGTGTGTACTAAATTGGTGTGAATCGCTCCGGTACCTTCACAGGAGTAGAGGTCACAAATCACATCCAAGTAAATAAGTTATATATATATATATATTTGGATTCAGGGATTTTTCCATAAGAAATATCATTTTGATTTAATATTGTTTATTTTAACGATCAAATACAGTTTAGTGGTATTATATTTTGTTTACTATACCGGCCTTAAAATAATTAATTGAAAATGAGGTAAAGCATTTCCATTTAATTGGCCATTATTCACCAAGGTGTAAAGTAAAAATAATATAATAGAATAAAATATTTGTACCATATATCAAAAATGTGGCAGCAAAATGTATTTTAATAAATCTTTCGACAACAATTGAATATAATAAAAATACAACCTCATAGTTGCGGAATAGGAAAACTAATAGCATCATTATCGGCTAAAGTTCAAAGTAGCATCTATCTGCAAACGTGCTACATTTTTCTCGTGTTTCTTTGGTACCTAGTATATGGATGTGGATACTTTTGTATACGTTCTTTACATTATTCCCACCGTCAACACTGGCAACAATAATGTATGAAGCCGGAACGCTATCTGACTGCTCTTGCCGTTACAGTTTCTAACAAAACACCTAGTAGCACGAAAGAGTAAAACAGAGTAAGATACTATGTCACTTTTGTGGTGTATCTGCATAATATTTGTTTAATAAAATAATAAATTGTTGACCAGTAACAACTGAATTGATGTAAATATAAACCTATTATTGTATTAGTAAAACAATGGAGTTATAATTTACTGAACCAATTCTGGCAGGGTTGTTCAATTACACAAGGCTAGGAAAAAATTTAAATGAATGATTTATTATGAGAATCAGTGCCGTACGTATCCATTTTGGCGTCCAGGTGAAAATCAGTTTTGGGTGCTATCCAGTACACAAAATATTATAATAAAAGTAAGCCCATTTTGCGAAAGAGTACACATATTATTTGGCATCCCGTTTGAATCCGCTCGCAGTTTAAATCTACTCTCCCGCATACTTCCCGAGTTATAGACCCCCAAAATTAGGAGCTCCCCTGTATACTGCCCTTATAAAAATAATTAAAATTTATATCAACAAGATTTTTTCATATAGTTAACCCATAGACCATAAGATATTATTAAATATTAGAAATCATAAGACTTTTTATATATAAAACATTTTTTTCAATTGGTTAACATAATGATTAGGAACCGCTCCTTGCATCGCATATGTACCTACTTATAAGGCGAGCTGAACGCATAGGTGCGTTATACTTAAGCTTGTTCTTTCATTCATTCAAGGAAATTTGAATATTTAACTTCATTTTTGATTCTCTAGAAACAATTAAAAATGAGTTTGTTCACTCTACAGGTGTACCGGTGTTCAACATATCTTCAATTATTTTAAAATGTTTTTACTTGCATTTAAAGAGAAGTATTTTCAAACTTCTGAATTATACGGGAATACACGTAATTATGAAACTTAAAACATTAGATTTGTATTTAGTTCCGGAGAACACTATTTATTTTTGAAATTAATATCTAAACCAGAAGTAGCAGTTTACTCATGCTTTTTTTTCAATATCTTGGTAACGGCATGAGTTAGAGAATAGTTGATAAATACAATAGTTGAAGAAATTATAAGTTTTTTGAAACTTTTGTGTGTAAAGTTTTTTCTAATATTATAACGTTTTTCTAGTCACAATACGCATTTAGTTTGTTTCATAACTAACGTGAACTAAGCCAAATAAAACATTAAAATAAATAAATATTTTGAATGGACAATAACATCAAGCGAAGGTCACTCCAGTCTTTTTATAAACAATATTAAGGTACATGCATCCACACTACAGATATTAGTTTTCTTAATATATAAAATGTAGAACAAAGACTGCAGTTCGTTCCAAAATGTGGGGTTTATAATTCCTGGCGTTTACTCTTCTCTGGCGTATTGCCTTCTCGTACTTTTTACGTCTGGGTTACCATGTTTCCTTTCTTGGCATATTTCCTGCAATAGAAAAGTATATCTCGTTTCATACCAAGAAATGTTTTTCGTCGAAGAATTCATATTCTTCGGCAACATATAACAACCCAATTGCTGTTTTCTAGTATGTAATCTTTTAGTGATATATTTTTAAAAATTACCACTATCTGTATATTATTTCTTGTAGTATTTATATTTTCTTATAAGTTTCTTATACGTTACGTATAATAGAAAATGGGATCACAAATACAATCGGCCTAAATATTTTAATAGATATCATATTCGTATTGGAGATCTTTTATTTTGACAATTTTCTAAAAGATGTCTGAGTGTCTGTCTGTCTATGGACTTTGTACAACCCATATTGTTAATTATAATAAAATGATGGTTTTGCATTTAAGATTTAAATATGCCTTGAGAGAAAACCTACTATTTTTGAAAAGGATGTTCCAACCGGAGGCAAAGGTGTCCTCGAGTCATATTTCGAAAACGACACGATTTAGAGAATTAGTCTGGGTAATAGTTAAAATATAAAAAAAATGTTTTTTTTTTTTTTCGTTAATAATTCTAAAAAAATTGAAAGTGGACAAAGGTAGTATTTAGGAGGGCTCCAAATTTTGGGGCCCTACAACTTCGAAACTGTACAGACGACTGGATATAAATTGCGAGCGACCCGACCGTGCGACATAATCCAATGATATAAGTTATATACAAATTCGTAATCAGGGAGCCAAACCTAACCTAACCTAACAATTGAGAATAATAATTTTGAGAATTAAACTATTGAATTAAATAATTCTTATTTTCTTACGAATGGTACGTAACACAAAACTTTTAATTGTATTCATTTAATAATAATTAATTAAACCTAACCTAACACAAAATTTTTAAATGTATTCATTTAATAATATTTAATTAAATACAATATCGCCACCAACAAATTTCTTTGCTAAAACTTGAATTTATTGTACTGAATAAATTATGGCCCTCAAATATAAGTAGGTAGTTGTGAATTTGTTATTCTTCTTTCAAAAATTAGTGGTAATAAGAATGTTTTCTAAAGTATCAAAACTTTCACGTTATATATACTTTTATAATTCAATTTTCCTGGAATTACATTGAGTTTTTTGTTAATTAGTATATATACTCGTATATATAAGTTGAGCAGTGGTCTATTAGATAGGCCCATTAGGTATCTTGATATTGCGAGATATTTTATTATTGCATGTTATTCTCTAGTAGTGTTCAGATGCGTCCAGGTTCCGTGCTCGGTATTGTTAGGTTGCCATCCAGCAGATCGATGTTCTCTGGATGCGTTCGGTAGGTCTCGCAATAAGGATTCGCGCGTCGGTCGGTTCGCGGGTAGGTTGAAGTTGAACGTCGCTCGTCATTCCTAGCGTCGCTCAGTCGCTAGTTGAATCGGGATAAAGCGGTAATCACCGAATATCTCGGTCGTTCCGGCACTGAGTGTAGACTACGTCAACGAACACGCACGGACAAAACTGTTGTTGTTGAGTTTTGTTTGTTCATAAATATTAGTTTTATTTCGTGGATTGTTTGTGAATAATATACGAGTGCTTAATATACTTTGAATTAATGATTGACTAAATTCTTGGTGAGTTTTGAACCACTTTACTACTTTAAAAATAAGTTTATTATTATTCGATGGTATATGCGGAAGAAATATATTTCATATGAAATATTTTTTCTACTTATTTTATTACAGGTTGATACTTATGTTATTGGTTATTATTCCCTAGACTTTTATGATGGACATTTTTTACATTACTCACTTGAATTATTTGAATGAGTGAAAAATTATCTTTGATAAGTGTTTTGTAGTTATACAAGGATACTTGACAAATGAAAAGTTTGTCAAATATGCAATTAACAAGGTTTACCTTTGGTTACCGAATATTTTATTGATTTTAATTCCCACATGCAAATTAATGTTTATCAATCAATTGAGATTTGTGTGATTCGTATGTTTAATTGACATTTGTTTTATGTAAAAGAAACCAAATGAGAGATTTAGCAAGTCAGTAAGGTTCTTCAACCTCCATACAATATGAAAAATATTTACGCAAAAATAGTTAAGTTTTATATTTTGGTTGATATATCCAAAAACGTATGATTTTAGTTTTTCATCAAGTTTGTTAATTTTCTATAAACTTGTTCTAATAATAATGTTTCGTAACATTATGTAGTGAATTGTTTTTCCATTTTAAATTTATAAATTAATTAATTTGTTTATATAATACGCCTGGGAACTATTGTTTGATAAAATAATTATGGCCATTTAGGCCATACACTTGTGGTCACGCGCCGAAAAATTTATTGTATATAATACAAATAAATATGTTTGGACCAAATGAGATTTATATGATTGAAGTTTTTCATACACAGTAATTTTATGCAGAATTATTTGTATTAGTTACTAAACAAACCAGCTAGGTTTCTAAAATCCGATTCCTAAATTAGAAATAATTGCCAGAAGGTGAGTAAGAAAAATATTTTCATTGCTATTTACAAAATACGCATGAAACAATACACGGTGGTGATTGTTTTCGCATTTGATATTACAAATATTAAAAAGTTGTGCCTGATATACGTATATTTGATTTCAAAACTTGCAAATGTGTTTTTTCTTTTTAGTTCTCGGTACGCTGTCAAGTAAATTCATGTATTTTCAAAATTAATACGCCCAAAATATAAAATATGAGTGAACGTTATTTGATTTACGAGTATACCAAAACGTTTTTGATTAATACCAAAACAATTTTGATTATATAAGTATGATCAGTTTCTGCCATTAATAAAGATACGTGTAAGGTTGCTAAGTGTTAAGAATACGAGTTGCAGGAGAAACAAAACATAAAACATCGCAGAGCAGTTTAGACACAGAGAAAAGTATTACTTTGAATATTGATAATAGTAAATTTTGTCTGATATGTCCATAAGAGGGCTTTGTTCAAATCAAACAAATGTTTATTTTAAACAATATAATTTTCCTTTAAATAAAAATAGGTAATGGAGATTTATTTTTTTGCTTCAGTAAATCTTGCTAAAATAATGTTTATTTAATTTTTTTTAATGAACCTCAAATGCAAACGAACCTGTTATCAACGAGAATGAATATATTTCATATACACTACCAGACATAATTTATGAAATGCAAATTTCCTAAAGTGATGATAATATTATTTCAATTTACCAAAATTATAGCTTATAATCAGGCGAGAAATTAAAAACACTTCCTGTATTTTACGGAATACGCAAAAATTATAATCCCACTATGTGAATGGCAACATTCGCGATGGACTCAAATATCGAGCAATCATTAAATGTAGATTTCAATAAGAAAAACAGGATAATTTATGTTATATTTGGCCATCACTATTTACAGGGTAATCTTTATGCACCTTATCATACATTATGATGTAAAGATTCTATTCTGACAGTCGAACTATTATACTAATTAAAATGAGGTTACAGTACATTTTCCAGTTTGATAATTTAACCAACTTTATAAACATAAAATCTGCAAAAAGTCTTTAAATATTCTATTACTGTAAGGACTATAAACTTACTTTTTTGCGGATCCGACATCCGCAAACCGCTGCTGTCGGGACTTATCTTAAAACACGTCGGTTAAGAGAAGAATTCGGTATTAACATACCGGATACTGTGGCATCGTATGTCAAAATTTGAAAACAAAACTAGATACATACCGTGAGGAGTGGACTGTATTCTGTATATAATACGGGCACGAGGTGCCCACGGGTTAGCCTAGTATGATCATAATTGTATTGAAACCATTATGCTTGAGATATTCAATATTTAACATATTAGTATGTGCACATAGATGAGTATATATATATATATATATATATATATATATATATATATATATATATATATATTTACTTTCTTTTACAGTGTAATAAGTAAGTATAGGGATCACCAAAAAAAACGAACTTGAGATTTCAACGGATATACACGTTCTGAGCTTCCCTGAATCGAATGTGACTATTTTCGGAGTGACGTCTGTGTGTGTGTGGGTGTGAACGCTCTAGAGCCAAAACTGTCGAACGTAAAATTATGAAACTTCAGACTTGTATATGGCCTAGTTGTGCATCTCTTATTTTTGAAAAGAATATTCAAACCGGTAGTGTTTGTTTACTCTATGCATTTTTTGTTCTATCTCCAATATCACTAGAACGGCTGCACTTACGACAAAAATAGTTATGTTCATAATGAAAGATATTAATATTTTGCACAACTTTTGTTTGAAAAGTTTCTTCAATAAATGTACCAGTTAAGAGAAAACCGCTACCGAAAATTTTAAGAATCTTGTTTACGTTGTCATGGATTCGAATGTAGCTTAATTAATCGGATCATCTGCGCCTGTCAATATTTCGACAAGAAAACAATATGGTCTGAATTAGTTAAATGACAATTTCAGAATATTTCTGTAGGATATTGGTTAGTTTTGATAGTTAGTACTTCAAAACCATTACAAATTGGTATTGGAATAATTTTCAACCTATTCATTTATATAAGGTAAGCTTGGTTTTCATATTGTTTCTGTTGGATAAATTTTTCCTAATATTATATTTTTATAATAAAAAAACTTTGATGAAAATTACGTAAAAGAAAGTCCCGCGTTGGCCACAACCCATTTTTTATATAAATATACGCCTTTATAATCAAAATAAACATAATCGATAAATGAGATGGTATGCTTAAATGTTATGTTAACATTTTTTTAAATCAAATTTCGCAAAACCCTTTTAGGAATATATTCTAGACCTATTAAACTTTCAAAGAAAATAACGATTTTTTCTTTTCTTTTCATAATGTGAATACCTACCTTAACAAAAATCATTGTATGAATTTCAAAGAAGCTGAAATGGCCTTCACTCGACTTTCTAAGTGATACGTTTTTCGAAGATCATTTTTCTTTACAATAGTTTAATTACATCAACTTTTTTAAGATACACTTCTTCTCTAACTCAAGCTATTTTCAAGATATTGAAAAAGTAGAATAAGTAAACTGTTACATCCGGTTATGATATTGTCATTTAAAAGTCTTAAGTTTAAAGTTTCATAATTTTACCTTCAACAGTTTGGCACACACATACAGATACACACTCATAAACAGGCATCATTCCAAAAACAATCAGCTTTAAACAGGAATGGTCAAATTGTGTATTTCTGTTAATATCGCAGGTTCGAAAATTTTCATACAGTACTTCCTTTAAGACCGCATCCTTGAAACTAAAAATGGCATTTCGCCAGTTCCGAACTGTTTACTTTCTTATTCTCGAATGTATATAAAGAAGTAATCTGTCTACGTTTAATCTGCGTTGTCTGCTCCATATAATTGACCTTATATTATATTCGCTTCTTCCTCTTCCTTTTTAGCCGATTTGCAGCAACCTCTCCTGTTTTGTATTATCTTTTATAGATTGCTCGGTTAAATAAACACAATTGGGCGCTTTTGATATGTGCCACGTACACCACGAATTATTACCAGGTAGCAAGTTATCAAGTTGTGGATTTCGGCGATAGATAATTTGTGTTAAAACATTTCTTTTTACATTATCTAGAAGTTATTACACAATTATAATAAATAAATGTATTTACAAAGAGTTCCGGAGTGGCATTACCCCTAAAATCAC
Source organism: Leistus spinibarbis (assembly GCA_933228885.1). Lineage (NCBI taxonomy): Eukaryota > Metazoa > Arthropoda > Insecta > Coleoptera > Carabidae > Leistus > Leistus spinibarbis. The sequence goes on along the minus strand of OW121794.1, from coordinate 8,610,600 downwards.
ACACGCTGTGTATTTGCTATAATAACTTGTATAAGGGTGCACCGTCTCTCACGACTTCAACATACATATTGTTTGTTCAAACTTAGAAACATATGTCATTGTGATTGATAACGTTGCTCATACCAAACATCTGTTATACACTTGAAATATTTGCAAACTGTGGAAACTAATATAAAAATATATATCTGTAATTTTCAATTTCATTTTGATTCTAGCAATTGTTTACATGCATTTTTCATACAAATGGTGCACTTGTTGAAGCACAAATTTCAACAATTACATTCCGAAAAAAAAATTAATACCTTATAATAATCAAAACTATATTACAAAGTTTTTTAATAAGCTAAATACGTATTTCGGCAACTGCGTTGTCATCATCAGTAGCAAATAAATGGGAGTGTAACGAAGTATCTCAGGTTAAGGCGAAAACGAAGATGTGCTCTTTACCAGGATATCAAGGTTACACGAACTAAATAAACCATTGTGATGAATGTGGAAAAAAATACATTGGCCAAACCAGACGAGAAATTAAAACTAGATTTAGAACACATTGAATCTCGTTGCCGTATGTCCAATTATTAGTTTAATTTGACATTGTCAATAATATTTCCCACAATATGATTCCCAGCACAAGTTTTAACCTATAGTTGAATTCACGATGGTTTGGCCTTACACAATAATTAGTACAAGTAATGCAAAAGACATACATATTTATAATTGTCACCCATTAGTTACTGGCATTACTACTGTGGCTAATCAGGTTGCATCTTGTAGCAAGTCGGCGCTTCATTCATATATTACTTTGTGAATTGTGTTTTCACAACGTTTGCATGTGCGTTGTTTTGAAAGTTTCCACGGGTTCATTTAATTTTAAAGGGGCCTAAAAAATTATCGAATTATTTGAGTTCTTAGATTATTAGCAGTGGTTTTCATTTGTAAAACATGTACATATTTCGATTTTTTATAGCTAATTATCTATTAGTTTATGTAATTTCTACAGGTTCTGGGTCGAATTTTAAATATTTTCGGAACCTACTCTAAATTTAGTAAATTGCGTAGAGCTAAACCTTGATGAATTCAAACATATTTCTTTCAATTTTGTCTGACACAATTCTATATAGGGTGTGAACCAGCTGAAAATCGGCACTAGGATGGACATTGTAAAATATGCGTAGTAGAATTAGCTCAGGCCATAAGTTTAAGTTTAATAATGCAACCAACAAACTTATGTTAATGTTACAATATCATGTCATACCATGTTACGGTGATATTAGAAATCTTAAAAGATTTACAGTCTAATGTAGAAAATTTTATTTATATTATGCAATATTTATGCAAATTTTCTAAACATTAACTCGAGATGACTAAGTACGCGAACAGGAATATCAAATATAAATATTTGCAACCATAAATCATACGAAGTAAGTGTGTCATCAATTCATCATTCGGCATACACACACACACACACACACACATATAAATATATATATATATATATATATATATATATATATATATATATATATATATATATATATATATATATATATATATATATATATATTTATATATATACATATATTATCTAAAATATTAAAATCAACTTGGGTAATACATAAAATTTACATTTAGAAATGAAGAATACAAAAAGTGTATATACCGTCCAACATTATTTCTGTGCTATAAGTGAATTACTTCAATCTAATTTGCATTTATATTGACATCCCGCTATGTCAACGAAGCAACGAAATTCTCTATGAAAGGAATATTAAAGAATAAGTTTCTGGGTGGTGCATCTTATTAGTGAAAGCAGCTGTATAATGAACATGTTGTTATTTTAATGCGTGATTATAAAGTTCTAACTTTAATGAAGAAAACTGATTAATTTGTAGTAACACTAAACTTACGTAGGAGCCCGAGTATAAACTTCAATCATCTACCGATGGTATAGTTAAATGCTATTATATTACCTTTACCTTGCCTTTACACACTAACTCCTGTTTTCTTAGAAATTTAAAACCATTTTAAATCAAATAACTTTTAATATCCCCTTAAACAATTAGCGACCGGTGGGCTTATTAAATTTCAAATAATGTAAGTTTGCCATTTCTTATTCTCATTTTACTGTTACAACTAAATCAAATTATCAGCAGTTGCAGCTAAGTTGCAGGCACTAATGCCATCAGCTCGACGTATAACAAGCTCATAAATAAAAGAATACATTTTTATAGCCACCGATTTTTATTAATAAAGAAGACTGCTCCAATACGCTAGTTTTAAAGAGATATATCGAACATGTGTACAATTTAATTTCTCGGGCATAAAACAATGCAAAACAAAACAATGAAAGTAATTGTGTTATAGTATATTTAAAAAAATATCTAAATTACTATTTTAAGTTATATCTTATGACCATTAGGATCAATATAAAGCAAGCATAACATATTTGGTGGATTATTATGTATGTAGGATTTAGCAACTGTTATTAGCTCGCCGTAGGAAGTGACTGTAGCATTCTCGGATAAAAAAATTACATTACAAAAAGTGTTTGTCTCGTCGTCCTGAAACCAAAAAATTATATAACTCATAAACTTGGATATTCGCTCGTTCGTAAGCCCAAATACGTCCTCTGGTCCTCTGAAGGTACCAAAGCGATTGAACCTAAATTACTACACATATTATTTGGCATCCTTTTGACTCTGTTCGCAGTTTAAATCCAATTGCCCGTATACTTCCCGAATTATAGGGCCCCAAAATTTGTAACCTTCCTTAATACTGCCCTTAGAAACAATTGAAACACCCAAAAATTCTACATGATATTCTAAAATATTTTATGTTTACAATGAGTTCTTCATATTGGTAACCTTAAAATAATATAATTTTTGTATTTTCAAATGTGCACAATTTTATCTTTCTAGTAACAAAAGAATTTACAAATAATTTTTTTATTTTATAAAAGTTTTTATCTTTAACATTATACCCTAAAAAATATACAAATAATATAGTATGATACTATCTATTGCTGGCTAGATTAACTAATCGAACCAGCAATACATACAATCTTCGTTTTTGTTATGCTCGCTAATTGCTTTTTACTGACTCTTTCTAAAATTCGAGATGGACGCATAGGTGCGATGGACTTAAGCTTGTTTCTTTATTAAATCAATCATATGTTTTTTTATTATACGTATATTTGCGACATTTATTAAATTATTATTTTTGTATGGCTTTTGGTTCCACAATCTGGATGAACTTTGAAGTTGTACAAAATTTATAATATTATATTATATTTTTTGTATATACTTAATTTTTCTTCAGGCTGTAATTAAGAAGGCTTCCCTATAGCTCCGGATGTATACGGGCATTTTCAACTGCGACCGCTCAGGTAGTAGAAGCTACAAATTTGATCTTACGAGCGAATGAGCACGAGCCTAACAAACAAGTAGATGAATTATATATATTTGGATTTGGCGCGAAGAAACATGTTGATCCGATAATATTACAGACACACGGTAGAATGTTTAAAACTTAATGGACATAATATGGTTTATAATTTTTTTGATGTATTAGATTGATGTAGTATTATTTATTATGGGCTTTGGGTTAAAATTATGAAAAATTTTTGTAGATATTAAATAACTTATTATAAATTATATTAATAAGCGCAGTATTAAGGGGGACCGAATGCATTAGTTTCTTCGGTACTTTGTACGGCAAGTCAACAATATGCCATCAGGAAAATTCGTGGCCACATTGATTTTTGATGAAATTGACATATTTAATTTATTAAATAAGTATTATACTAAAATTTATTTGAAAAATGAAATTACGCTTAATTGACGCATTTTAAAAATCTTAACAAGTTTTGTCTTTAAACTTTGCAAAGCATGTAAATTCCTATGTTCTCGATTTCGATTCACAACCCTGTATATATAAATTGTCACGATTTTTTCCGTGAACGATTGCCAACGGTTAGCTCAGAAGAATTAGCGAAATTGACATACGGTTAAACAGGCTCATAAATAAGAAATACTGCATTTATTTACAAAAAATTATAATCGCCTTAATTGGCTATATCATCTCTATATTATAAACTAACAATTCTAAAGTACAACAATATTAACTATTATAATTGTAGTTAAATTTGGCAAATGTGACGAAATTAGAGAATTAAATGCAAACAGAATATAAATTAAGGGATAATTAAATGAAAAAATAAATGTAATTATTAGAAAAAACATTGTATGTAAATCAAAATATAATGGTACTTAAGTGTGAGTCAAGATTGGTTGGTCAATAGCGGATGCGACCTAAGGTGGCTAACGTCCTTCCAAGGCTTGATTATAATGGGTGCCAATCGACAACTGTCGAATGCCTTGGTTAGGTTTGTTGTTGAATGGTCGCTTAGTCCCTATCTCCCCCACACTCTCAGAATTCGGTACAGTAATCGAAACTCTAAAGTCTTACTGGGAATCGGCAGATAATTCCAGCAGAATGATCAAGTCCCTCAAATATAGGCAACGATACGGTACGGTACGGTATTGAACTCTGTTCTCTTCGGATTTCGAGCTATTCTAATTTGCGCGTGAAATTTTCTAAATTGAAACGTCTTTTGAAGAAAATTGTTTCCCTTGCGGAGAATTAATGAGTTTTTGGATGAAAAATTTATCTAGGGCAGTGAAAAACATCAGAAAACCGGCAACGATCAGTGGAAAATTGAAAGAAAACCTGCCCTTATTAGGCAATCTAATAAAAATAATGCACATTCACAATTATCTATTCTATATGTATATAAACTTATGTGTGTGGGTGCTAACACGTGCACACACATACACACACATACACGGATTTTGGAGATCATTCCCCGCCCGGAACTTCATTTAATACTTGGCGTTTTAAATAAGATAGTGAGCCATATGCAGGATGAGTTTGAAGAGGAAACAAATAAATAATGGATCCGTGCAATGTGCAACGAGATGTAACCCAATAGAGGCATCAACTATAAAGGATATTCCTGCAAAATATAATTAAGGGAAGTGGATACTCTCCGGTTGATTTGGTCTTTAGGCTGCTTAAAATATGTAGAGGCTCTTAAGCTCTTTCATAGCGTCGGTAATGTCTGTTTTGGAACTGACTTGAATCCTTTCTACTTAGAATCTTTTGTTGAGAGGACTAGGATTTTATAGTGAACGAGCGATGGAATCAGTTCATTTTGATTTCTAATGACCGCATTAAGAGGAAATCCGGAAATATGAAGGCTATTGGAATAAGAATGCGAGGGAAAGGTAATGGGTGCTCATATGATACGTATAACAGATTTGGTCCCCATCACCCCATATATATAGTATGTACATATACACAAATTTTCCTGATTATATATAAATAAATATTTCTCGCATGTGAAATTTCTGATATTATACACATTAATATTTCATCCAAAGAAAAAAATTTCTCCGCAAGGGAAAGAATTTTCTTTAAAATACGATTTGATTTTCAAAATTCGCGCGCAAATTAGAATAGCTCGTTATCTGATTTCAAAATAATAAAGAATTTTTAATATTTACACCTCAAAGAACACTTTTGCACAAAACACCAGTAGTGCCGGTACTATCGGATTAGGCCTTGTTCAAACGACCCGTGCATCGTCAACAACGTGTTATATGGTTCACGACAGTTCAATAGTATATCTTAAACATTTAATGAACACATTAAAGTAATTATATTTCCTACATTGATAAAGTAGTGCTGACCATTGACCAATTGCGCATATGCAATCTCTACGCGCGCACTTTACTTGTGCCGATACATAAATGTACGCAATATAATAAACGGTATATTCTCTCAAACAATAACTCTAAATAGGTAACGGTAATGTGTGAATCTTGCTCCTAACAAGGACAATTGATACCAAAACATAATTGGTCAACACGTGATCAAATTTATCAAGGAAAAAATTAATCATACATCAGCTTAATCATTCACATCTACAAAATACTGAGCATCATAATCAACAAGATTTGGTACGCGTAAAACGCACCAACGCGTAGAGCTCGCTGTTGGTTAAGATATGCGTTGCGAGCAGTGGTTTTTAATTATTATGGCCTTTTGGTTAACAATTTGAAAATATGTTATAGATATAAAAAGTCTTACATTTTTTTGTAGATTAAATTTATATAAAAAAGAAAATTGTGCATATTTTACAATTCAAAATTATAATATTTAATAATTTTTTTCGGGCTTTGTGTTAACAATATGAAAATAAATCTTATAAGCATAAAATATATTTAGTAGAATTTTTGAGAATTATATTTATTTTTATAAGGGCAGTATTAAAGGGGGCTCCAAATTTTGGGGCCTTATAACTCGGGAAGTATACGGGCATTGGATTTAAACTGCGAGCGGATTCAAATCGCTCCGGTATCTACAGAGGAGTAGACGCACAAATTTGGTCTTACGAGCGACGACTAACTTCCAAGTATATAAGTTATATACATTTTTGGATTCAGGGCGACGAGACAAACACTTTTTGTTAGTGAACTTTTTTTATCCGAGAATGCTACAGACACACGGCCGAAAGCTTTAGCTTCTTTGGTTCTTCGTACGGTGAGCTAAAAAGGTACTCGCAGAACGAAAAACCTGGTATATTAATAAGACATAAAAGTACTTATCTCAGTATGATAATGGCTTCTAGCACTGTGGTTATTCTACCCCATTGATTCGACCTTTACACGGTCGAGAATCTGTTCCCAGCTAGGTAACACTACACCACGTGCTGAAAACTCAGTACTCGACGTAGAAGAGCCACATACGCACCCTACAGATACTGCCTAACGTTCGCCAATTTTATTCGTCAGGTTCTGTCTAAATTGGACGGCCCGGTACCAGTTAGATCTGCAATAGAAGAGATAGGTATATTCATTATCATTTTACCATTTGTGGCGCAATTATTCAAACTATAAAATCAACAAAAACGAGGGATCGTAACACTCGCCTTCAGTTTCCAAAAAAAAGAAGAAGAAAAAATTAACAATCCAGTTATACTAACAAAATAAAATAGAAGCTCAAATAATAATCACAGCCATTCCAGAGGAATTATAATGAACTACGGTCTCATGGAATCTACGTGCCTAACGCCTACATTACGACCATTTATATTCATCAACTCATAACGTATGTCTGACAGACGTTTAACAACACGACACTTAATAGATTTTGGGGCGAGTTTACTTGCAAAATAACTCCCACCATACAATTTTACCAACCTGATAGTTAGTAGGAGGGCGTCTACGAAGATTATAATTCGCACAATTTTTCGCATAAGCCGCATCAATCCGCTGTTGCACTGATATCTGCATATCTTGTAATTCAACCAACCTATGTGCACATGCAATATTTCAATAAATACCTTTGAATAAATTCAAAAGTAAGTGATAAAATATTAGGATATTTAAGTTTTAATACGTAATATTAAGAATATATACCAGCCAGCAAACGCAGTAATCATACTAACATATCCGTGATTTATAATTGCGTTTTCTATGCAGATGTAGAATATGGAATCTTAGAATTAAATTGGATATTAGAGAAAAGAAAAAAAAACAATAATTTTTTAGTGTATTGTACTCACTCATTGTGATTCAAAATGTATGGTGTTACAATTTTGATATTTTTGCACGTGTCATCTGTGGTTGTACTTTTCTAAAATGATATTAAAATATGTTTTAAAAAATAGATATATGCTATAATTTTAATTTAGAACTTGCATCTAGTAGAATTATCAAAGAATTTAAATTATCCTTGAAAAGGTTGGTGAGTGCGTTCAAAAATGTTAAAAGTCCTACTTCTCGTGCACACTTCGACGAATACGTTCTACCATTGAATATGTTTCACTGTCACTGACAACAACCACAAGCTGCATCACGAAAACGATCGATATTCACTACATACAAGACATCTGTTTGGTGGAGACTACCGACAAAGAATGTAATTTACACAGCATTATGCAAAATTACACATCTTGTAAAAAATATATGTAAAATAATGGTAAATAATGTTATTGAATAAAATAAACAAATGCAATCCATTTACCAGTACTATATATGTATATATATATATATATATATATATATATATATATATATATATATATATATATATATATATATATATATATATATATATAAATATATAAATATATATATATATATATATATATATATATATATATATATATATATATATAAATATGTATATATATATATATATATATATATGTATATATATATATATATATATATATATATATATATATATATATATATATATATATATACACATATATATATATATATATATATATATATATATATATATATATATATATATATATATATATATATATAAATTAGTCTACACAATTTACTTACATTTAAGTGTTGAAATGTTGAAATCTGAGACAATTAAACTGACGGCAGCAGATGTCGAGGAAACAGAAAAGTTTATTTTAATTTTTTTTTTATTAGTTTTTTTACCCAACAAAATTGAGTGTTTGTCAGCTACTCTTTTGATAAACTGCTCGTTTAATACTCGCTGTTTCTAGACAGAGCCTTTTATGATCGCTTTCTAAAGTTCTTTTTGAACAAAACTGTTTCTTAGGTGAGAATATAAAATAAATTGAAAGTATTATAAAAAATCGGTTGTGACCAACAAAGAATTTTCTGTTATGTAGTTTTCATTAGAAATATATATTCCACACAAACTGAAAAAAAATACAAATACATCATCAAACTTAACGGTAAAACTCTGAAATAGTTCCAATTAGCTTATTGTTTAATTATTTTAGCAAATATATAATATAGATTGATTCCAAAATAATTTATCGTATCCAGTACACAATTAATTAACAAATTTTTAAAATATTTCAATTAGAAATATATCTATTTAATCGTTTGTTTTTGTTTTGCAAATATATATATATATATATATATATATATATATATATATATATATATATATATATATATATATATATATATATCTAGTGAAAACTGCGTAAAAGGAAGTTGAGTGCAGGCACCTCAAGATATTTTAGATATGTGTACCTGTTTCTGGAGTTAAAGGTTTATTATAATTAATTTCTCGAATATGTCTACTATGTAACTCAATTTCATTAACAAATTAATGTTCTCGCTGCTTCCGCGCGATTATTCTCTTCCAAATAGTTTCCTTGTTTGTCGTTTAATAAGTAAACTCGTTGTAATTTTTTGCCTCGTGATAACAATTTTGTGTCATAAGTTATTTTGTAAAGTTTTAGAAAATACTATTGTTTCTTTAAGGTCTCTTATTATATAATCCACCAAGGCTGTTGTTAACACAACATTTAAAGCAAGGGTCATTTCCTTCGCAGTAAGGACTCCTCCATGAATCATGCAATGGGTCCAGATACATTTTGGAGATGTTCCCTTCACAAGGGTTTGCAAACTGTTGAAACTTCCAGACATTACTCGACACCATCTGTGCAAATTCGGACAAAATGCTCACAGTAATTTTTGACTTGCATATAACAACGAATTATTTTGAACAACTGTGTGCTGCGGCTCTTTTTACTTTTTTTATACGCAGTAATACATCAGTTTTGTGTTTATGAAAATTTTCGATCTCGAGAATTTAACGGAAATATCCACATTAACTCTCCCTGAATCGAATGAGACTATTTTTGAAATAACGTCTGTGTGTCTGTCTGTGACGTTATAGGACCAAAATTAACGAACGTAATACTGTGAAATTTAAAATTTAAGAAATGTATATGGTCTAGATGTGCAGCTATTATATTTGAATAGAATATTCTTTCCGGAAATGCATGTTCATTCTATGTATTTTTTGTTCTCTCTCCAAAATTACTAGAGCGGCTGCACACAAAAATACCTATGTGCATAATGAAAGATAATAATATTTCACATAACTTTTTTTTTTGAAAGTTTCTTCAAATACTTTAACAGTTTTAACTAAACTGCTACGGACAATCTTAAGTTTCTTATTTGTGTTGCCATTGATACGCATGTAAGGAGTTGGAGATAATATTATAAAAATCGTATGTACTATTGTTGACAACAATTTGACAGGATAACATAATATATTAACATAATTTGTTATTTGTAATTTGGCACCGGTTTTCACAAATAGATCGACTGAGAACGTATTTCGTAGGTGTGACAGTGTATTTGATATATATCAAAAACATATATATATACATATATCAAAAACTGCCTTAACAAAATAGGATTTAGACTGAATTCAAAAATATATATAATTCATAGATCCTAGTTTGTGATCGCAACTCCTCTGTAGGTACCTAGTTGGTCTAAAATAAAATTGATATTCATAAACCCAATGGCTAGGAAAATATATTAAAAATTATAATTTCTATATTTAAATTATTGTAGCGATCGCATTAAAAGCAAGGCTATTTTTATAATCAATCAAATACAATATCTTTATTTACATTTTATATCACTTACATTTTATCTCATACAATTTCAATGGTTAAAATGTATTCTACACAAGAAAATTTTAAAGAAAATCTAAGCCGTAGAATATACGACCAGCTATATGCATTGTTGCCTGCCTTATATGCTTATGTTTATAAGTTTTAAAGCTTTTATCTTTTCCAAACATGGACTTAATTTTTTAAATTAATAAACATTTTATGTGATTTTGAATTATGATGTGATGCGTACGCCAAATTTTAGATAAATATCTTTTATTTAACATATTTTCAATTCTGCACCGTGATGCACAGTAAAGAAAAGCTAAGGCAATCGGTCATGTGCCTGTAGCATTCTCAGCTCAAAAGATGTCTTTGAAATAGTGTTTGTCTCGTTGCCCTGAATTTAAAAAAATATATAACTATATAAAATAGAAATTAAACATATATATATAAATAGTCGTTGCTCGCTCATTCACTTGTTTGGTCGCTCGTAAGACCCAATTTGTGCACTCTACTCCACTGAAGGTACAAAAGCGATTTGAAACAATAATGTTACATATAATACTTGGCTTCCTAATCCAATCGCTCGTTTACTTACCTAGTATTAGTGCCCCAAAATATGTACCCCCTTAATTGGTCATAAAGAATTATTAAAAATTATAATTTTGAATTTTGAAATTTGCACTACATTTTTTACTTTCTTTTACGGAGCTCATAACCTAACCTAATTTCTCAAATAATTATGGGACATAGATTTTTCGGTTTCATTTTCATTTTTGAAGATGAATTGTTCCTAATTTTTTATTTTCTTTTACGGAATATTAATAAGTCTTGTAATCATGAAAAATGTCGAACTCGAGATTTCAACGGATATACACGTTTTGACCTTCCCTGAATCGATTGTGACTATTTTCAGAATGACATCTGTGTATCTGTCTGTGTGTGAACGCTCTAGAGCTAAAACTGTTGAACCCAAAATTGTGAAAGTTCAAACTTGTATATGGTCTAGATATGCATGAAAAGAATATTCATACCAGAAGTGCATGATTGCACTATATATTTTTTGTTCTATCTCCAATATCACTAGAACGGCTACCCTTACGGCCAGAATAGTTATGTTCTTAATGAAAGATATTAATAATTTGCACAACTTTTTTTTGAAAAGATTCTTCATTAAATGTACCAGTTACGAGAAAACCGCTACCGAAAATCTTGAGAAACTTGTTTACGTTGCCATGGATTCGCATGTAGCTTAAGTGGGCATTCACCTTTTGCGGATTCAAAAATCGATTTTTTTTTGCAGAATAGGACACTTTGAAGTGTTGACTATAGATCTCTGAAGCCGTTTTTTGAAATTCCAGTTGGAAATATGTGAAATTACGATTTAAACAAAACAATGTTTTTGCTCAAACACGGCGTTTTCGCGCGCGTCATTTTGAAGTTGAAACTTTAAACGCGTTTTTCTCGAAACCATATTTTTTAAGTCGCGCGGTAGAATATCTCGACAACAAATTAACCGATTTAATTCTCGATAAGCGCATCTTAAAAGTAATAAAATTCTCTAGGAGTTGATTCTCGACAATGTGTGTCCGACAATTGTTAATATTTTTGAAAGCCCGCCAAAGGAGAAAAAAAGTGGCAAAAAATAACTTTTTTCGTACGATGGTCACCATTTTGCTAATTATGGTCCAAATGGACCACCCGAGGATCAATTCCTAGGCAATTTAATATATTTTAAAATCCTTATTTCTTTTTTTTCAAACAACTAGAACCAGAGTTATGCTACCGCGCGCCTAAATTGAGCTGCCCACTTTGGACCTGGACATCTTCGCCGGGGCTGAACGTACCCGACTTTAAAAAATACCTTATGAAAGAGAAAAGTTTAATAAATACGATACAAAAAACCGCATGCGAATATCTCGAACGTACCCTGAGAAAAAAATATGTTAAAAAACAGCTTTTTTTTTGTGCTCAAAAGGTGAATGCCGCCTTAATAAATCGCATCACCTGCGCCTATAAATATTTTGCCAGGAAAACAACATAGAACTCAATTAGATAAGTGACATTTTGGAGCATTCCTGTAGAGTATTGGTTGGCTTAACAGTTTGTTTGGTTTATATATATATATATATATATATATATATATATATATATATATAAATATATAATATACATATATATGTATATATATAAATATATATATATATATAATATACATATGTATATATATATAATATACATATATATGTATATATATATATATTGGACATTATTTAATATATGACTCCACCGTCACAAGAAAGTAAAATTCCGTCCGCATCTTTAGGTGGAGTTGCTAACAATGAACGTTAGTTATCATTTTCAAGCATATTTGTAAAGCGTCCCAACACCAAAGTATATTTTCATTATTTATAAAAGTGTCCCCCTCATTCTACCTCTTTCACATTATAATTAAGCTCTTTGCACATGGAATCCTGCGGCGCCTCATCTATCATTCTTGGTTGACAGGTGGATATTTTTGTACTTATAATTTTGACACTGCACATGCCACTCTTTTTCATCGCTCATATTTTGCCTTTCAAAATATATCGCCTTCACTTTTGACTTTTATTTAAACAAATATCTTCAACAAGCCTATTTTTAATAGAATATTATTATTTCATATTCATAAACATGAATTCCGTGGCAATACTGTTATTTGCATCTTATTTAATTATTATTTCTTCATATTTCGTTGTTTTGTTTCAGGTGCTCTTGTTTATATCTTGTTCTCTGTCTAGGAACGGTTAATATATATATATATATATATATATATATATATATATATATATATATATTTATATATATATATATATATATATATATATATATATATTTCAGACTTATTAAGATTTATATAAAAAATCTTGAAAAGCAGAAGCCTAGAACCACACAATATCTACAATATGGCGTATTTTTTATAGCGAAATTATATTATTGTAGCTGTTAAATGGTATAATCCAAAGAAATATCTTTATATCAATTTATAGCTATAGTAATAAAATTTCGTTGTAAACAAATATGCCATATTGTAGATATTGTATGGTTATGGTTTCTGGTTAGCAAGATTATTTATATAAATATTAGTAGGTCTGAAATCAATAAATATTAACCGTTGTTAGATAGAGCCAAAATTGTCGAACGTAATATTATGAAACTTCAAAAAAAAAAAGATATTAATGTTTCGCACAACTTTTATAATAAAAGTTTCTTCAGTTACGAGTAAATTGCTATTGAAAATTTTAAATATCTTTGCGCTGCCATAGATTTGCATATAGTTTAATAAATCGGATCATCCGCGAAATTTACGTAATAGAATGTCGAGTGCAGGCCACTTCAGATATTTTTGAAATATCTACTAATTACTAAATCATCGCATTTGAAAATGGCCAAGTAACAATTACGATTCCCTAGGAACCATACATATTGATATTGTTTCATGTAGAATGTATTGTAGAATAAATTTAAAAACAATGAAGTTATATTATACGTATGTATAATAAAGACTTAAATTCGAGATGTGCAAACTGTAGCAATAGTAAATCATCACTTCCGATTGAAATATTACTTTCAAAAACAAGACATTTTTTTCCTAGGGATATACAAATCTTTCACTCAAACATCATATATTTATGTAGGATGAAATAAGATGTAGAACATACAGACACACACATCATTGAGAAAATAGTCCAAATGGATTCACAGAGAGATTCAAAAAATATATTAATATTAAAATTTCTACTGATTACAATATATTTGTGTATATAAAAGTATATAAAATAAAATTTTTAAGTCTTTCTAATTCCGTATCGTAATAACAACTTTCTGGTATTATTTCCTCTAGAATTACTGGACCGATTTTAACCAAATACATTATTACATGTCAATCCTAAAGAATTAAATATTTAAATAGGCTTATACTTCCGAAATTATAGTGCTCTAAATACAGAGCCCTCTTTATGGGGGAACAACACGGTGACGGTAAAAAAAAAAACGATTTTTTATTTTTAAATAATTTATAGAATGTATCTTTTAGAATATTTCCTTAAAATATTATGCTGAAATTCGTAGAAATAACGAAGGTATATACACCGCATTTTTCTTTGACGCGCACATTGCTGACAATGGTCGTTCATAATGTTTTTAGTGTGATTAGTTGAAATTTTGAAGTGAAAATGGATCAAACAGGTAGAAGATTAACCCCTAAATGACAATGACAGGTCAAAAATAAAACAATATTGTCCTCCAAACCGTTTTGAAATCGAACAGGAAGACACGACACCAAACGCTGCGGCGCTTTAAACGCGCTTCTCTCAAAACCCTGTTTTTTGTTATGGGGCTGGACGCCTACGCTACAATTTACATTGGATATATTTTTTTTAAATTTAACTTATAAAATTGGCTTCAGTTGTACGTAGGAGTTTTTTTTTAAATTTTGATATTTAGTATCCTTTTCGGACAAAAAAACGTAATTTTTTTCAAATGTCCACTATTTCGCGAAAAAAATTTTTTTTTTTGCAAAACTCTACGTACAACTGAAATTACATCTATATAGATAAAGATAATTCAAAAAATAAAATTGTATCAGATGATTACAACCTGCGCTACATCCATAACCATGACGCTACCTCTTCTTTGAGCTGCCTCTGGAGAACGCAAAGAAAGACAACTATTATTATTATTATTTTTCAATAAAAAAAATCCTGTAAGAACTTTGATATATACCTTAATACTCGTAAATGCAGCAAACCCCATCAATCTACTATTTCTAAGTTCAGAGGAAAAAATTCGAGAAAATGAGCAATTTTTTTGGTCGTCACCGTGTTGTTCCCCCTTAATACGCATAATGAATCCAAAGGTCATAAAATTATTGAAGATAATTTTTTTCAAAATTGCTTTTATTGTTGCATTTGGAATTGTCTTATGACCACTCATTTTCTTGAATATACCGTATCGTGTGGTACCTGTATACAACATATTATTTTAAAATAATAAATCTTTATAATGTCTGGGTTCATGTGAATAACGTTACAAATGGCGCATTTCAATATTACTAACATTTCAGCTCTAATTGAATGTAATCGATAAACGTATTACATTTCGGTCGCTTGGGATTCATAAAAATTAACTACGCAAACTTCACGCTATTTGATCCACTTTGATCTGAGATTATATTTAATTAATGTCTATGCAGTCAAGCGTTAATTAATTTGTCGAGAAATTATTACACTCCGAAATTAGTTTTGCATTTTTAAAGTTGCCATGCATAAAATATAAAATAGAATGAGATGAGGTACAGATAAGGGAATCCACAGATACATACATGTAGGAAGAGATACCAACTCTTTCAGAGACATGGTGCGCAGATATACATGGAGAGATGAAAAATTATAGCACTAAGCACACACGAATGAATTCATAACATTTCGTGTACACCGATCAATATGTGTATGTATCTAGCTTTCGAAATGCTATGCAAATCTTTGGAACTAACATACACAATCCATGTAGTAAACGCATTCATTGTAAACTAACATTTAATTTTTTTCCAAATTTTGACATTCTATGAAAGAATCTGATATATTAATACTGTATTCTTTTCATAACCGACGTGACTAATCCAACCCAGTTAAATCTATACAGGGATTACATTTCATCTTTATTATAATCTAATATTTATAATAATAATAAATAATATAATAATTTTCAATAAAAGAACTCTTGGTTGTTTTACAATTTAATTGTAATTATGTTTTTTATTTAAACAATATATTTATATGATATATATTCATTATTAAGACGTTTTAGAACAGCTTTTCTTATTATATTATTTCAAAATTTTACTGTGACATAAATAATTTCCACAATGGCTCGAGCCATTAGAAATATCAATGGTTATAGCCACGATGGAAATGCGGTAAAGTTCTTGCCTAATATATTATTCGTTCGAACCCGGTCTATACCAGTTTGTATTTTTATAAACAAAGCGTTCTACAAAGCGTTCTACAAATATAAACAAACACATTAATCAGGGTATTTATAGCTCTATATATATATATATATATATATATATATAACTCGCGGTCAAAACAAAACTACGAGTCTGATTCGGCTGAAATTTTAACAGTAGCCGTCTAAGATAATGTACTACATAATAGGTTATGTCTCTTGCGACAGTGGCGCCATAGGCCGGTTAGGCAAAGTACTTGTCGGACAGCCCTCGTATATATAAATACCCTGATAAATGTGTTTGTATATATTTGTAGAACGCTTTGTTTATAAAAATACAATTTATAAGAATTGTTTATTTCACTAATGAATGGTTTCTTCTTAGCTACTCAACCGATGTATCCATTATCTCTTATACAATGTCTTATATTTTCTGGATGAACTTCTACTTGGTAATAGACTGATAATTCAGTGGCCAGTTTAAGAGCACTTAAACGGGAGTTTTGCTTCACCTTTCCCATGATCTAATGCATATTATGATTGTCAAGTAAAGTAGGTCGTCCCGAATATGAGTTGAAATTAATGCAATTTTTTTTTTTGAAGCACCTATCAATGGTGCCAATTGTACTCCTAGGTTTATGCTACATTTCAGCTAAATTTTTCTCTCTCTCTTTCCGTTCGCACGGTGAAAAATAAACAATTCGCGCTGATCAAATGTAGTATTTGCTCTTTTTCGTCCCATTTTACAAACTAATTGTAATTATATGTTTTTTCGAAAGTTAAAATTTATACAAAACATCGTAAATGCCATATATATTCTACAATCAACGCTACTGCACTATAATGGCTACCTTGAACTGACGCACTTTAAAGATAAACACTTGGCCCAATAATTTTTTGGCGCGCTATTTGGTTCAACTTTTGTGAATATGTCAATAAAAACTGTTTGTTTTGCATTTATGAGTCATAAGTAATTGTTTATTTGGCATACATTGTATCACATAAAAGTAGTAAATAAAAAAAAAATCGCTATTTTCACTGAAGATCCATGCGATTTTAAACATATTTCATGTTTGGCCCAATAATTTGGTGACTCACAGTATATATATATATATATATATATATATATATATATATATATATATATATATATATATATATATATATATATATATATATATATATATATATATATATATATATATATATATATATATATATATATATATATATATATATATATATATATATATATATATATATATATATATATATATATATATATATATATATATATATATATATATATATATATATATATATATATATATATATATATATATATATATATATATATATATATATATATATATATATATATATATATATATATATATATATATATATATATATATATATATATATATATATATATATATATATATATATATATATATATATATATATATATATATATATATATATATATATATATATATATATATATATATATATATATATATATATATATATATATATATATATATATATATATATATATATATATATATATATATATATATATATATATATATATATATATATATATATATATATATATATATATATATATATATATATATATATATCGAAGATTCCCACTTCCAACTAATCTTCCTACTTGGGCTAAATTTTCAAGATATATATATATATATATATATATATATATATATATATATATATAGAATATATATATATATATATATATATATATATATATATATATATATATATATATATATATATATATATTTATATATATATATATATATATATATATATATATATATATATATATATAGAATATATATATATATATATATATATATATATATATATATATATATTTATATATATATATATATATATATATATATATATATATATTTATTAGTGTATATATATATATATATATATATATATATATATATATATATTTCGAAGATCTTCAAAATTGAGCCGAAGTCGGAAGATTAGTTGGAAGTGGGAATCTTCGACCAAGGTACATAGTAGATGCATTTCGACAATAATTTACATACAAAGCTATGAAAGTAATTATCTAATAAAAATTTCAAGTTCGTTTTGCAAAACTGTGCAATCTATGCTCCCAGGGAAATAAATAGTTGTTCTGAAAACGGAACGAGCACTAAAATGGAACCGCGTGTGGTCACAACGCAGTATTTTCAATACGCTTAACCATTATGCGGTTTATAAATCCAAAACAAGCGTCGATGTTACCAAAACACATTAGTGCTCCAATCGGATGTCAATACTATATCTGGATTGGACCTATTCAACAGATTTAAATTCGCGATGTAACTAGTTAACAGGATTACCTGGGTAACATTGCACTGTGCCTTTTATCGCAATATTTACATAATTTTATAAAAATATATAACTGCGATGTAATATGAAAAGTCTCTAATGTTTTTAGCTCGCCGTACAGTAAGTACAAAAAAGCTATAGTTATTGGTCGTGTATCTGTAAGATGCTCGGATCGAAAAAAAAAATCTTAACAAAAAGTTCTTGAATTTTCGCCCTGAATCCAAATATATATATAACTCATATATGTACTTGGATGTATGTATCTCGCTCGCTCGGTCGGTTCGTCGTAAGACCTGAGTTTGTGACCGCAACTCGTCTGACGGTACCGGGCCGATTTTAATGAAATTTGGTATACATATAATTTCCATGCCCGTGTTGTTCCCGCGCATTTTAAAACCAATCGTCAATACAGGGCCGGCGTTATAGGCCCCTAAAATTTGGAAACTTCCTAAATACTGCCCTTAGTCAACTTTTAATTTTTTTAGAATTTTCTATTAAAAATTCTAAGATATTTTATGTGATTAAAGTTTTTTCAGATTGTGAGCCCATAGGCTTAAAAAAATAATATAAATATATTTTGAAGTATATCAGACATTGATCGCCATCTGTTAGTGAAATGAAGAAGTTATGTCTATGTGACAGTAATTTGTTTGGTTATATTTTCCAATATATAAACCATTTGCTTCTGTGTTTCAATTAATAAAATTAGGAAATGTTCATCAAATAATTTTCAATATCCTTGGCTAATCACGAAACGATCGATATTAACGTAACCCATGTGAATGTGTGCAATTTTAAATGTGGGGTTTTTGGAAATTAAAACTGTTATGGTAAAGGAATAAATAAATGTCGGGATCATAATTGGTTAGATTGGTTCAATGGGCAATGTGAGTATAATGTCGATGATTTAGAATTATATACGTAAACTTAGAAATTTATTAATTTCATATTAAATGCCGATGAAATGTCATAACAACAACAAATTTTGTACTATAATAATTGCTATAGCTTTTAGTTTTGTATTTATTGTTGTGATCGGGCTCGCCGAAACGGCGAGCTGGTAGCACTGGCGCTAGCTATTTCAGTTTAATTAGTAAAGGATATTATCATAGTGACTGTAAAAAAAGTATAAGTGCTGACTGATCTTAAAAGATAACTTTATTAATGAACCAGAGCTCATGTAAATTTCAATGTAGGCCTTAGCCACAATCAAACACAATTTGTATTTTACTGTATCAACTCAAACGCTGCGCATAGAATAATGCAGTAACTGACAAGCTAATTCATGGAAATTTAAATAAGAAACCTTCTATTGCTATTCATTCTTCACTGTTATGATTTGTAACAATACCAACAAAAACAAAATCCAATATTTTAATTTAAAATTTATATAGAAAGATATTAACAAAAATATATATTTATATATAGGCCCACCGAGAACATAAGAGGTTAATATTTTGGCCATTTTGAGATTTGCCAAGTTTTTGTAACAAGCACTAACGAACACAAGCACTAACGAATCATGTATTTTTCAACGTTAGTGCTTCCAGATTGTATGCTAACTTCACGCTACACTTACAAAGCACTATCGATCAGTTGGTCAATTAGTCAATTTATTTTAAAAACTAGCAGCAGATCGTAAAGTTAGCTAGCCATATAAAAAAAAACGCTATAACTCGAGAACCGTTTGGTATATATGTTTAAAGCACTAATGACTTACAGTTACAATATATTCATTGATTTAATTGGGAGGACCGTGGACTTGGATCGCTTCAAAATAAAAGTGATTATCTCGGCCATTTTGAGACTTGCCAGGTGTTTTTATGAAGCACTAAGGAGCACTAACAGATCATTTATATTTCAAATTTAGTGATTTCTAGTGGTATGCTAACTTCACGCAACCCTTAATTTTGACCATTATTTCACACAAATAGAGACGTTCATTTGGTGCAATGAAATAGTTCCTAGCAAATCACGTTTTTTCGTTAATAAAGCTGTGGCTAGTCGAGCAGAAAATAAATGATTTCGGTGAGTGTGGGCTCCGCGAATTTTCACCACATTGAATTTGAGTCACACCCCGCAGGATGACAAGCCATGGAATCGAATTTTCAAGATATTTACGCTTTTCATTGTTATTTTATTGTATTAAGTATACTGCAACGACATACTGACGTCAAATTGCGATTCAAACATTAAATAGTGCCATCAGTTTATTTAAAATAAACAATGTAATAATTAAATAGAGAAATATATTTGTTTTAAATATACTTAGTATATATAAAATAAAACACACTCGGTTAGTTTCAAAATAATTTTTAATATACTATACGTATTTCGGCTAAAGTGCCACCACCAGGTATGTTACAAGAAGGTATTATATTAGTAGTAGTAGCTAGTATATTAAAAATTATTTTGAAACTAACCGAGTGTGTTTTATTTTATATTTAATCATGTTTCAACGAGAGCCTACATCTAATTCCATACAATTTACTTAGTATATATTTTAACACTAGATTTTGCTCATGGCATCCGTGCCCCTCTACACTGGTGCTCTGACATAACAATTAAATACGTACACATGTATTGCTCGGATTCGAAAATTAATTATTATCAATATAAAGAATAGCATATTTCTAGCAGCAAAAAAATAACTGTAGCTTAGGTAGTACTGAACCAATTTTAATTTGGTTTCGCAGTTCTAATTAAAATTCAGCCTACAAATGAAAACAATAAAAAAAGACGATTCAGAAAGGAAATCCTTGTCGGTCTGAGAGATCAGGCGTCACCACTACAAGGTAAATACTTGACTACATTCGCAAAATATAATCGCGCGCGTAGCAAGACGCGGTCGCGTCGTGACATGAAGTTGCCTTCGGTGGCGAAACAAGGTATGGGTGATCACGCGTCGCGCTTATCACTAAAGGGAATAGGGCTGGCCATTACCTGGTTAGCACAACTCTGGTCTTACAGCTCGTTATATGTACATACCCTTGCGAAAAACGGGTTATTATGCTAGTTTGTCATATAACATTTCAAAATAAGCAAATATTATTAACAAAATTATAATGATGCTGGGTATATAAAACAATTGCATGCGTATATATATATATATATATATATATATATATATATATATATATATATATATATATATATATATATAAATTTATATATATATATATATATATATATATATATATATATATATATATATATATATATATATATATATGTGTGTGTGTGTGTGTGTGTGTGTATATAAATATAGTAATTTATAATAATTTCGAGTTACAATATCTTTTTAAATATATAAAAAAAAAAAAACTTCCAAATTTTTATATGACTATTAATATGCTTCACATATATTCAAATTGTAAACCAAAAGGCCAGTAACAAATAATCATTTTGAAATATAATGATTTGTTGCAATCAATCAGCACCAATGTCATCGTCTTTTATTATTGTATCCCTTCAAAATTCAGTGGTTTCTTCATTTAAACAGGCATCTGCGAAAACGATTTTCACTTTGCCTAACTTATTTAAAAAGGCAGGTATATCTGATTCGCTTGGGTTTCCATATGACGAAATTTATTTAAATTTGGTAGTAACTATTAATTTAGTCATGTTACTATATTGTTTTAGCAGCTAACAATGCCGATAGTTACAATGATCAGTAGACAATTCAAGCAAATGGGTATATCACTTGTTATTTTCTTGTAATCTTCTTATCTTATGGGATTTCGATTCGGTGCCATGCGCCCAAATGTACGATGAGTTATCGGAGCGAGACCGATATTCCCGGCGATAGTTTCCAGTAATTGCGCGGCTTAGTGCAGGCGTGTTTGGCTGTCGGAGGTCGTGACAAGTTACCACCGGAGTTTCCCCTTCCTTCCGTTTATACGGCTTGACCGTTCTACTCTGTGCCCGCAACTTTTGCCCAGACACTATACTGCGACGAGAAATGCCACAATCGAGCTATCGCACATGCGTTCGCAGTCTCTTTTATCTATCTTCCTTGCTCTTTGTTTTTAGCCACCATGCAGCCACGGATGCTACAGTAGCAGACATGCTGACTGCGTACTCGGCAAGACACAAGACAACGCCGACTCTGTCACGCTTTAGATCAAACGTTAATTACCCATTTGATAATTTACGGGATTCGCAACAGTAAACAGAAAATTTATAATTGAATATGTCTGCCTGTTTTTACCTTTTCTCTGTCAGAGTTTATAGATATGGCAATGGTTACAATTTTTATTGCATCATCATTTTTAATTTTGCTCATTTATGCTTTCACGAGTAAATGTATCCGTTCTGCTTTCAGTATGGTAAGCAGTTAACTGATATATTTATTTCTAATTATCGACAATGTATTTAGAGCAATAGTTCATGTTTATATATTTTAGTAGTAAATATTTGACTTACTTATACGGCATTTATAAAAAAAATTATTAGAATCACAAAAAACAAACAGCCATATATGCAGGCACCAATGCCTTTAGCTTGCCGTTTTATCTATTCAGTGGATGTTTTCAACCACTGATTTTAAATTAGACAACCTATTTATAACCACTAATAATGATTTAGACTCTTTAGTAAGTAAGTCTGTACTTTACGGTTTATTGCAGTATATATTTTACAATGTGAATACACTTCATAAACATAGGTCATATAATTTTTGTGTTATTTGTTGGGAAAACATATTAATCGTAGACTAGGTTTTATTAATATCATCTACGCACTTTCTGAGCGAGTGACGCACATCAAATTATATGGGTTATAAACATTTTGCAAATCAGGAAAACATGCTTAAATTTACTGACACATTACCGATTTCTATAATTCTTTTGTACTACCATACGACGTGCTAAAAGTTAAAGCAGCGCTTGTCCATATCCGTATTGTATCAGTAAATACAATTGAAGGTTTTTATCTTTAAGGTGTCCGTGTATATATCAATTCGAAATACTTTTTCTTTGAATTTCAGTCACACAATATTCCGTTTTATCATATTTTATCACGTTTGGCCTTGAGGGAAATCCATCTATAACATTTGTATTACGCTTCAGCAGATTTGTTCTACTAGAAATCAATTACTGATGTTTCTAAATCCATAAGATAAAAGTATTCTTACGACGTTCGTCAGTTCAAATAGAACTGTTACGGCGAACGATGTGTATATAAATATTTGTTTTTATTTTATATATGCTGGCTGAATACATTGCTATTTTTAGTACTTTTATTTATATTTACAATGCATCAATTATATAGATTACATATTTGTTTAGAGTTCGCTTTGACGTGATTTTAATTTGTAATGGTATCTTTGTACGTATCTGCAAGCTATTATTTGAACATGAGTATAAACTATATGGATGAATTTTTGTTTTGTATGGTCAAATAAAGTTTGACGATCAATCTCATCGGTAATGACGTACATGTTGTGTACAAATAACAATCAGCTATATGTTTGCATATCATACTATTAATAGGAACATTCTGATAAATACTGATGCTCAATGTTCGCATTGACACATAATTACAGTACCAAAATGTAACCATTTATAATAGGAATGAAGATATGCAGTTGAAATTGACGGGTGGGCGATATGGTACAAAAGAGTAACAAATTTAGAAAATATTGAGTTAAACGTAAATTACTGTATTTTGCTAATAATTATTGAAAATTTAAATATATTATTTATATAAATATATATATATATATATATATATATATATATATATATATATATATATATATATATTTATAGATATATATATATATATATATATATATATATATATATATATATATATATATATATATATATATATATATTTATAGATATATATATATATATATATATATATATATATATATATATATATATATATATATTTATATATATTTATATATATATTTATATATTTTTATATATATTTATATATATTTATATGTATTTATATATATTTATATATATTTATATATATTTATATATATATTTATATATATTTATATATATATATATATATATATATATATATATATATATATATATATATATATATATATATACGAGTATTGTGAAGCTTTGTTTGACGATAAGAAATCAATGAATTAATGTTAAATTGAGAACCATTATAGATTTTTACTTTCTTTTACAGAGTAATAAGTGTGGTAGTTGTGGTTTGTTTTGAATAACGCATATTATAAATTGAATAACCAAAAAAAGCATACAGTTGAATAGAGCGAATTACACTGTTTTTACTTTCTTTTACGAAGCAATAAGTAAGTATAGGGATCACCAAAAAAATCGAACTCGAGATTTCAACGGATATACACGTTTTGAGCTTCTCTGAATCGAATGTGACTATTTTCGGAGTGACGTCTGTGTGTGTGTGCGTGTGTGTGTGTGTGTGTGCGTGTGTGTGTGTGTATGTGAACGCTCTAGAGCCGAAACTGTCCAACGTAAAATTATGAGACTTCAAACTTAAGACTTGTATATGGTCTAGTTGTGCACCTCCTATTTTTGAAAAGAATATTCAAACCGGCAGTGCATGTTTACTCTATGCATATTTTGTTCTATCTCCAATATCACTAGAACGGCTTCACTTACAACATAAATAGTTATTTTTATAATGAATGATATTAATATTTCGCACAACTTTTGTTTGAAAAGTTGCTTCAATAAATGTACCAGTTACGAGAAAACCGCTACCGAAAATTTTGAGAATCTTGTTTACGTTGTCATGGATTCGAATGTGGCTTAATTAATCGGATCATCTGCGCCTGTCAATATTTTGACAAGAAAACAAAATGGTCTGAATTAGATAAATGACATTTCAAAATATTACTGTTGAGAATTGGTTAGTTTTGATAGTTGGTACTTCAAAACCATTACAAATTGGTATTGGTATAATTTTCAACGAATTCATTTATATAAGGTAAGCTTGGTTTTCATATTGTTTCTGTTGGATTATTATTTCCTAATATTATATTTTTATAATCAATAAATATTGATGAAAACTACGTAAAAGAAAGTCCCGCGTTGGCCACAACCCTTTTTTTTTCTATATTTTAAAACGAAGAACTCAAACATATGTATGAGCAATACTAAATCAAAGGTATTCGGGTAACTCGACGCTAGTGCTGGATATTTAAATATTAATTCTGAGTGCAGTGTTAACGGTAGCACTAATTTTTGGGACATTACAATTCCAAAGTTTTAAGACTATTGGATTTATATTGCGAGAGGTTTTAAAAGGGATATGTGAAGCAAGTTTAATTTAAAGTGCTTCGGTATGTAGAGGACTAGAGGGCACAAGTATGTGAGTGATGTATAATTTTGAATTCAAAGCGACGAGAACTTCTTGTTGAGGACATATTTTGATCCGAGATTGTAACAGACACACAACCGAAAGGTGTAGCTCAACTGTACATCGTACGACGAGCTAAAAATACTAAACGTGCGACTGCAATCAGAACAAGATACATCTAGGCAGTATCCAATTTAATCCTTAGAACAGATTCTCAAAATGTACTACCAAATATTTTAAAAGCATTATTCATTTATCCCTAATAAGAAAATAAACATGAAAAATCGTGTTTATATAAGATGTGCATGAATATGTAAATCGTCATATAATATTTTCAAATGCTGTCCCAGTTAATAAGTATGAAAGTAGATCTTGGCGTACGTGTTCCCCTATTTTTTATATCCATTTTATTATGAAATAACACTTGACGGAAATGCAAGGAATGGCGTGGCATGGCAGCAGACAGTTTCACGTCCGAGTCACTTAAGCAAGCTGACATCGTACCGTTACCGGTACACATCCATGTCGATGTCGTGTCGGTAATATAATCATTTCAACGAAACTTTCGTGTCTCCAGTAACGATGATGTTAGAAACTAAAATCGACAACGTATCTAAACTTTCTAAAGCCGTAAAACATACCATCATGCTCAAAGCGAAGGGGAAATACCTATGCAAGTGATGTATACAGGAAATCGAAAAGCGTCTTCATTCGTCAACTTCAAAAATGTTTAAGCTGTTTATAAAATCACTTTAAGTGCTCCAACTACGGCTACTTAACTGGGGTCCACAGTATATTTACCATACTAATTTCTAATACATACAAATTAAAACAATTTATGTAACTCGCCCTTTGATAGTTGTTACGTATTATGAATATCTGTTGTGGTCACTATACGGGCTGTCATATAAATTGTGATACAACATCGCGTTATATATTTTGTAGTTATGGATATTAATATAACAAGTATGTCTTAAAGCTTGTCTTATAAGAAAGGAATCTTACATGCGGACAGTGCACTGCACTGCCGGTTGTAAGATAACGCCTCTCTAACACTGGCAGTTTATTCGTAAACGTAAAATATTTAAGAAATATATTTGTAGTTGTCAAATTAGGTTAGTGAAATTGATTGAGTTTGTGTATTTAATTCGTATTTGTAACATTTGGCGACCGTGACATGACTGGTATAAAGACTCAATTGCAATGGATAGAGTTTACAAAATCCGGAATGCTTGGTGATCAAATTTTACCCGCAGTCTTAACAATTTAAATGAGGTATTGGCGAGTGACCCCATGAATATGGCTGAAATAAAGGGAGCTATCCAGTTATTCAAGGACAAGATCAACGAATTGGAAGAAATTGATCGGAAGATTTTCGAATTGTTAATTGACGCTGATGTGGTAGAGGGCAATATAATATATGAATTAGCAACCACAGTTGAGTAGCTAAGTATATCAAGGTGGTCTTGCAAGTTACAACTATTACCAACAAAATTGTATTTAGGACTTCAGGGATACGCGAAGTAGGACAGTATAAGAAACACTGTTATAATTTACCGAAGATAGAACTATAGAAGTTCAACGGCAAGAATAAAGATTGGTTAAAGTTCTTGAACCAATTTTAAAAGATCCATAAAGATCCTGACAAAGACAATGAAGATAAGTTCGAATACTTAATTAAAGCAAAAGTACATGTGTCTCGTGCTGGTGATCTCGTTAATAGTTTTCCTCCTACTGGAGTTAATTATGAAATGGTTATAAGTAGTCAAGAGTGAGGTCTTTGTACGAGCTGTTAAGTTATCCTACACAGCAGTGTATCCCATTGCGGCTGGACTTTTAGCAACAAAATCAAGTAGATCTGCTGAGTGCATCTTTTGCAGTAATAACCATGTAAATTCTGTCATCAGTTTCTCATTAACCTCAGAGAAGCTTGGTCAATATATCAAATCATCCGAATGTTTTCATACGGACACTGAGTGTATAATTACGCGGAAATTGTTGTGTATTAACTGTAAAAGCCATTATTGATACCGGTTTCCAGATATCTTACATCCTGAAGAAGACATCACTAGAATCAGGATAAAAAACGATAGTCAACTAGAAATTCTACGGCACGGAATCTTAGGCCTGTAATTTTAGAGTTATAGATCAAGGTGTAATCTATAATGACATCCCAAATGTAACCTAGGGCCCATGGATTACTGATATATTAATGAACATTTTACTCACCGATGTGCCATGAACTGATGGAATTCCTACATTGTCCAGCAAAAGCGGCTTCATGCGCTTACTAAGAAAATTATAGCAAGATTATATCCGAGTTCTTTGAAGGGTGGTTAGTAGTTGAATATTCACATTGATATTAAAAAAATAAAACAGAAGCTACTTTCTTAAACTTCAAAATAATTATAAATGTAAAAAAGAATATATTATGTGAATACAAAAATACAAGCAGTTTAATATATATTGTGCGTATATTGTGAGATGCAGTATGTATTTATAATCATTAAACACTGTCAGCATTCACACCACAGATCACATCTATTATTTAATTTTTGAATAAGCGCCTAGTGTAAATAATGTAGTTGATTATTATAAAGGTAAAAAGGTATCTTTTTATAAACCGTCACGTCAGTTATGAGAAGAATTCTGTTTTAATATACCGGTTTCTGTCACCGAATGTCAAAATTTGTAACAAAATTTGAAAATAAAAATTAACATGTGCTTTATAATGAATGCGTTTACGTCATGGGCAGTGTTAACTGTGTTGATAGTTTTCCTTATTGGTTGTTTAATATATCACACTTTGTGTGTTGATATATACAACACAGAAACTTTTTAACATGTAACTTAAAATAAAGGATCGAATTTTAGAAAAACAACTCATTTAATTGTCAGATGACACACATAACATTCTTTTCTTTTTTTTTTATATGTAATGTTGTTTTTTCATAGCAAGCTTTAAATTAAAAAATGTATTGGTGCGAAACATCCCGCCCGCCTTGAAAGGTTTATCTTTCTATCATTTAAAAAAAAAATACGTACACTTGATAACAAAACTATACTAGAAAGTAGAAATTTTAAGTTGAGCATAACACTGCACTAAGCACTGAAATTGTTAATGGGCAATGGACACAATTTTATTACGGGTCTTTTGAAAAGGCCTGCTGATGTGCGTATTGTAGCTGCTCGTACAACGCCGTCTTGTCCAGGATGAATCGTATCGATACGACCCATTGGCCATTGAAGGGGGGAAGTGTTGTCTTCACGTATTAGGACCAGCTGTCCTGGTTTGATGCTGCTGGGTTCTTGAGATTTCCATTTGCGGCGTTCTTGCAGTTGAGTAAGATATTCTTTCGACCAACGTTTCCAAAAGTGCTGTCGAAGAAACTCAACATGTTGCCATCTCGATAGGCGGTTAATAGAAATATGCATTATATGTGGTTCTAAATTGCTATTTAATGAGTCTCCAATCAGAAAATGCCCGGGGGTTAAACATGACATGTCATTAGGATCATTAGATAGCGGGGTTAGAGGTCTAGAATTTAGTATTGATTCGATTTGCGAAAGAAATGTATATAATTCCTCATAAGTGAGAGATGCGTTACCGACGACTCTTTTTATATGAAACTTTGTGGACTTCACTGCCGCTTCCCAAATTCCACCAAAGTGAGGTGCAAGTGGCGGTATGAAGTGCCAATTAACATTATTTTCTGTCATGTATTGCAATATTTTATCTTTGCTTGTTGCATACGTCAGTATCTCATGCAATTTCTGAAGCTCTTTGTTTGCTCCAATAAAATTTGTGCCGTTATCTGAGTAGATATTCAGCGGCTTGCCTCTACGTGCCATAAAACGTTTCATGGCTCCGAGAAAAACTTCTGTGGACAAATCAGTAGCAAGCTCAATGTGGACTGCCTTTGTAGAAAGACAGATAAATATAGCGCCATATGCCTTTGTGGTTTTACTGTTGCGTCTTCTTCCTTCACGAATATATAGAGGTCCAAAATAATCGACACCGCAGTTCGTGAAAGGTCGAGATACATTTATTCTATATTCGGGCAAGTTGCCCATGATATGCTTTTGGGTTACAGGTTTTACCTTAAAACATATTATACATTTTCGTATGACGTTACGTATCAAACTGCGTGCTCCCAGTGGCCAATATAATTTTCTAACTGAAGCAAGAGTTGCTTGATTCCCAGCATGAAGATTTAGCTTGTGCTCATATTCAATAATAAGTTTGGTTAATATATGACCCTTTGGTAGAACAATTTGATGTTTGTGTGCATATGGAAGCGCTGCATTGCGCAATCTACCGCCAACTCGTATCAGGCCATGTTCGTCCAAGAAAGGGTTTAAACAAAGTAATTGACTCTTAGCATGGACCGAATTTTGCATTTTTAAATCATACAACTCCCTTGCAAAGGTGGTTTGTTGCACAATTTTGGCTAAACATATTTTAGATTTACTAAGTTCCATCGTAGTCAGAGGACCTGTTACATAAGTATTGTGTGTCTTGTCTATTTTATTCTTCGCATTTTCAATAAAACGTAGACAATAGGCTGTAATACGCAACAATTTTGTGAAGTCTGAATATTTTGAAAAAATATCATAACTACTAATTGTTGTATATGTAGTTGCGATAGTAGTACGACGTTCTGGAATAACGGAGTTAGACGGGTTTACTTTTGATGAGAGGCGATGTGTGATGTCGCTTGAGATCCAGGTTGGTCCAAACCACCATTTTTGACAGTTTATTAGCGATTCAATTGTTTCTCCTCTCGAGATAATATCAGCAGGATTATCAGCAGTCGGTACGTGAAACCAATGGGAGGAATCAGACAGATCTTGAATTTCTCCCACCCGATTTGCGACGAATGTTTTCCATGTTCTCGCAGATGATTTGATCCATGATAGTGTTATTGTGGAATCGGACCAATAATAAATCTTATTAAATTTCATATCGATAGACTTAAGTACTTTGTTCATCAAACGTGCCAATAATAAAGCGCCACATAGCTCTAGTTTTGGTAATGATATGTTTTTCAGTGGAGCTATTCTTGATTTTGAGCATAATAAGTTAGACGAACGTTCACCGATATTGTTGGTAACACAGATATATATACAACTTCCATACGCTCTTTCACTGGCATCCGAGAAACCATGAAGTTCTATATATATTGGTTGTTCACAATTAATAATCCATCGTGGTACTGACAGATGATTGAGGTGATACAATTGGTTTTCAAATTGAATCCAATTTGTATGAACTGTAAATGGTACCGATTCATCCCATGATATTTTTAGTTGCCACAATTGTTGCATAATTAACTTGGCTTTTACGATAGTTGGACCAATTAATCCAAGAGGATCAAATATTTGAGCGATGTTCGATAAAATTTTTCTTTTCGTTAAACGTGTAGAATCTTCGTATTTTGGTTGCGAAAACTTTAGAACATCATAATGCGCATTCCATTGCAGGCCTAGTGTTTTTATGCTCTCATCTTTTTCCAAACTAACGGTTGCAAGGTCAATATTTGTTGAAATCCCATGCACGATTTCCGGACAATTTGATATCCATTTACGCAATTCAAAACCGCCATTTGATAACATGGTGCTGATTTCGGATTGAATCTTTTTTGCTGCGTTAATAGTGTTTGCACCCGTCAGCAAGTCGTCGACATAAAAATCACGCAATGCTATCTTGGACGCAATTGGGTAGTTCGAATTCTCTTCAATAGCAAGTTGAGAGAGGGATCGAATTGCTAAAAATGATGCTGAAGCTGTGCCATACGTAACCGTAGACAGTTCATATGTTTGCAAGTTTTCGGATGGATTTTCACGCCACAGTATGCGCTGTAAACACACTTGTGTTTTGTCGACTAGCACCTGCCGATACATCTTTGCGATATCAGCAGTCATAACAAATTTGTGCGTGCGAAATCGGATGATGATAGAAATAAGATCTTGCTGAATAACTGGGCCCACTAGCTGGATGTCATTAATTGAGACACCTGTTGTTGATCGAGCTGAACCATCAAATACAACACGTAATTTTGTTGTGAGATTGGTAGCTTTTACAACGGCATGATGTGGAAGATAATATGAAGGAACTGGGTTTGATTTGATATTTGCAGATGGTACGAGCTTCATATGACCAAGGGATAAATATTCTTGCATGAAAGCAGAGTATTCTGCTTTTAGATTAGCATTGGTTGCCAATTTTTGTTCAAGCGAATAAAAACGTTTAGTTGCTTGTGCTTTGGTATCCCCAAGCAACTTTAACGAATTTTGTTTTAGTGGTAATTGCACTATGAAACGACCATCGTCATTTCTTCGGAATGTTTGTTTGAAGTGATCTTCGCAATACTGTTCCGATGGAGAAAAACGTGGTTTTTCAGCGTATTCTTCAATTTGCCAGAATTGGGTTAGTTTATTGTTCAATTGATTGCTGGTTGAGAGATTGCATGAAATTTTATTTGCATTCGCATGAGGCATTACAAGTGAACATTGACCGGAAACGATCCAGCCTAAATTGGTTTTTTGCAATATTGGTTGATTTTTATTTAACTTAATTTGTCCTATGCATAGCAAGTCCCAAAATAATTCTGTACCAATCAGTATATCAATCTTGCCAGAGATATGAAACTGCGGGTCAGCTAGCTTGATGTTTTTTGGAATAATTACATTCGATTGACGAAAAGAATGCAATGGTAGATATTCAGTAATATTTTTCAAAATCAGACAATATACATTGTTTTTATACGCATTGTACCTCGATTTAATTGTTACATTAACACGAGAAGAAATTTGAGTTTGCGTTTGATTGATGCCTCCCACCGGGACATTTACTGGTTCTACCTTCAATTTCAATTTATGAGAGAGAGATTCAGTTATAAAACATGATTGCGAGCCTGAATCAAGTAATGCGCGACATTGTTGATATTGTCCTGTGTTGTCGCAAACATCGATGATTGCTGTGGCAAGTAAAATTTGAGATTCAGTTTGAGTTGTGTATGTGTGATTAGAAATTGATGGAGAAGTAACCGGTTTTTGTGTATTTTCTAAATGAAGTAGGGTATTATGAGCTTTGTTGCATTTTCGACATGCTCCTGAATTGCATTTATTTGCAGCATGGCCCTTTCGCAAACAGTTTATACAAAGACCTTTATTTCTGGCTTCTTTTATACGGTCACTTATTGAAAGTGCTAAAAAGGCATTGCAATGATAAATTGCGTGTTCGTCTGAACAAAATGTACAGGTATGCTTAGTTGCGGACACATGCGCTGTTGTATATTGCTTATTTTGATTCTTGTTAACATTTGAAGCTTGAGATTTGTTGTTTATTGATGGATTGTATTGATATCTTCGAGTTACCGCCTCTAAAATACCGCATTTATGTGATAGAAAATCGGTTAATTGTTTTAGATTAGGTATATCGTTGCGTTGAAGAGTTGATTCCCATTCTTTTGTGGTAATGGAATCGAGTTTGTTGGTGATTACATGGATTAGTATATCATCCCACTGATCAACTGGACGATCAAGTGATTTTAATATACGAACGTGCTTAATTATTCCGTCTAGAACTACACGCAAATCTGGACCATTTTCTTTTTGCATATTAGGTAGATCGAGTATAGAGTGAATATGTTTATTTATGATGAGACGTTTATTATCGTACCTATCCTTTAGCATATCCCATGCGCAATCATAATTAAGGGCAGAAATTTCTAGTGAGGATAAAATTTCAGCGGCGTCTCCATGCAATGATGTTTTTAGATATTGCATCTTTTGGATTTTTGATAAATTTTCATTAGCATGGATTAATGAATGAAATGTATTATAGAAGTTATACCAATCCTCATATGAACCAGAGAATTTAGGTAAATTTATTTCTGGTAAACGAATAGAGTTTTGAGTTGCAGTTGAGAATCCATTTGAATTTGAATGCATAGATTCTACCTGAGCTAGAGAGTTTTCACGCATGTTTTGCTGGATTAATGCTTCTGCTTTACTACTGATTTTAAAATATTGACATTCGAAGTTTTCGCGCTCTTTTGCTGAGATTGCGGAATCTTCTGTTTCAGTATGTGACTCAATTTCCAGTTGAATTTCATTAAATTGCGATAATATTGGCTCGAATTTAGACTGTCGGCATTTAAGCTCAAGAATATTGATATTATGTGTATCCACTGAGTCTAAATAGAGATCAAATCGCGTAGCAGCTCCTTTGTATGCACCTCTCTTTATGTTAAGTGTTTTCAAATCACACGCCATTGTGATTAATGAAAATTTAAAGAAACGATATGCAGTAGAAACGCAGAAAATGAACAATGATTGGAGACTCACCTTGTATTCGATGACTGTTGAATTATTGGATTTTGGTTGTTGCTGGTGTACCAAATATCCGGCTCGAAGGACCAAATGTTAACTGTGTTGATAGTTTTCCTTATTGGTTGTTTAATATATCACACTTTGTGTGTTGATATATACAACACAGAAACTTTTTAACATGTAACTTAAAATAAAGGATCGAATTTTAGAAAAACAACTCATTTAATTGTCAGATGACACACATAACATTCTTTTCTTTTTTTTTTATATGTAATGTTGTTTTTTCATAGCAAGCTTTAAATTAAAAAATGTATTGGTGCGAAACAGGCAGTGTATGTTAGTTCGTGAGATTTATATAGAGCTCTAGATAGAAAGCTAGATACATACACAGGGGGATCGGTGAGGAGTGTTCGAATAATATTTTACTTCAGGCTTAGGTATTGTTTTCACAAATTGGTGCTGCACTCCCGGGCTATATGTTGGCCTTAAGTTTGAAGTATTAATTTTTATGTCCTTTAGGCTTAAATTTTTTGATTTTAACAACTTCAAATACTTATCTTACAAATTATACACATTTTGAAAAAACTTTTCGTTATTTGTTTATATCTTAAATATCGTTCACTTTGAAGCTACATATTCATCTGCACCTCTTCTAATTGTGCGATTTTGCCTTAAATCTAATCCGCTCAGAAATTAAATTTCTCTGAAAAGGATTGTTCACAGCGAAATAATCAGTAATTAAGCTTAGAAAATTACAAATAACAATCTAGTTTGTATTATGGCAAGCAATGCTAGCATTCCAAGCAACAAAATTAACACAATGTTTGATAAATTTTGTTGCTTGGAATGTTAGCATTGCTTGTCACAAATACAAACCACATTATTATTTGTAATTTTCTAAGCTTAATTACTAATTGCTTCGCTGTGAATAATCCTTTATTCTCTTAGTTTCTCACTAATTGAAAGATTAATCTGTAAATCCTGCAAATTCATATTTTCACAATTTATAGGTGATACAAAGAAACTGTTATATAATGAAATTTCATTAATACAAAACTTTTTAACTCTACATTTTGTTCTAATAATGATTAAATACTAAATATCCATAAGAAATATAATCAAAACTTGCAAAATAGTATATTTTAGATTTAAATCGTATTTAAATGTATATACTTTAGACATTAAACCTTAAATTACAAATATATTTTACTATTGAATTAGAATTATTCCATCTTTTACGAGAAATGCTCACGTACTACAAGACTTCAAGCACATACAGGTATTTCAATTCCGCTTAGAAAGGTTGAACTTATGTTGAAATATACTTTTTGATTTTTTTAACATTCAATATATTTTCTGCAACAGATAAAACCAAAAACCTTAATTATAACTAATTGTGGAATAAAGGAAATGCAGATTAAACCGACCGACGTAATTTCACACACAAACTCTCACATGCAGTATTAATTGAAAGAATAATTGTTTTTTAGTGGACACGGAATCGGCTACATTAAATTAAAATATTGCAATTTTTTTCATAATCCCTTTACTCTCTTTATTAAAAAGACTATAATGGCCTTCACTCGACGTTTTTTTACTTCCTCTATCAAATTAATATAATATTCCTTTATTTTGTTTCAAATTAATGCTAAGATTACCGTGAAACAATATTAATAGGTAACTAGCAAGAGTTATTATTGCTATTTTCAAAAGTAAATTATTAGTAAATGGTGCAATTTTCTAATAAACATTTAAAACGTTAGTTGCTAGATATCTTAATAAATTTAACATTTATAAGATTTTTTATTTCTCTTACTCGTGAAAACAAAACAAAGTCAGAGTAAACTTCCGATTATGATATTATTTTCTAAAATAGGATGTTTTCTTGCGGGTTATGTACAAGTCTTAATAGTTCAGTCCGTAGGGGATAAAAGAAACATTTGGCTTACAAAGGGTGGGGTAGAAACGATTTTGAGAAATGTTGTTCAAATAGCGACCCCGATGAAAAATACAACGGGAATGTGCGAGCCGCCATCTGGAATGAAAGGTCAAAAGAATAGGTTCGTAAAAAATAACTCGACAACAATTGGAGTTGATCCTGTTAGAAATTATGTTCAGTACAAAGTTGAAGCTGATAACATTTTCCACAATTTTTGTGAATATATTTTTAACGTAAATCTAATAGGGTACGAGATACAGCGACGACAAGATAAATATGTGCTAAAAAAATCGGTTGTGGCCAACACAGAACTTTCTTTTACGTTATTTTCATTAGAAATATATATTCCAAGTAAACTGTCAAAGAAAACTAATACTACACAGTACACTTCCACAGTAATACTCTGAAATTTTACCATTTAGCTTATTATTTTATTGTTATCAATTATTGTTTCTTCAATATGAAATGTAGATGTTGATTCATTAAAATTCACCTTATAAATATTTTCAAAAATAATTTTTTATACGTTTTTCAAAATATATTTCAATATTTATCTGCAATAAATATTACACACATGTTCTCAATCGCTCAATTTGTTTTAGCTGGTGAAAAAAGACATACATTATTTATGTATTGTTTATCTGTCAACATATTTTTACTTTCT
The DNA here is from genome assembly GCA_933228885.1 of Leistus spinibarbis. Taxonomy (NCBI): domain Eukaryota; kingdom Metazoa; phylum Arthropoda; class Insecta; order Coleoptera; family Carabidae; genus Leistus; species Leistus spinibarbis. The sequence goes on along the minus strand of OW121794.1, from coordinate 8,573,484 downwards.
TTTACAGTGTAATAAGTAAGTATTGTAATCATGAAAAATTTCGAACTCGAGATTTCAGCGGATATACATGCTTTGACCTTCCCTGAATCGAATGTGACTATTTTCGGAATGACGTCTGTCTGTCTGTGTGTGTGTGTGTGTGTGTCTGTGAACGCTCTAGGGCCAAAACTGTCGAACGTAAAATTATGAAACTTCAAACTTAAGACTTGTATGTACCCTAGATGTGCACCTCCTGTTTTTGAAAAGAATATTCAAAACGGTAGTTCATGTTTACTCCATACATTTTTAGTTCTATCTCCAATATCTCTAGAACGGCTACACTTACGGCAAAAATAGTAATAATCATAATGAAAGATAATAATATTTCGCACTACTTTTGTTTGAAAAGTTTCTTCATAAATTGTACCAGTTATGAGATAACTGCTACAAAAAAACTCAAATATCTTATTTACGTTGCCATAGTGATACCTACACTTGTGACAAATTTTATTATTTTTAAATCGGATCAACCATGAGTTACATCATTTGTTTCTTGTTTATTGAAAACAAACAAGCATTACATTGACAGTTATCTGTATGAATTAATATTTAAAATATTGATTTCTTATTAGAATAAATTGTATTAGGTAAATTATTATAGAATCAATTTATATTATATATTTGCTAACATAATTAATTAACAATTTCAGAGTTTTACTGTGGAGTTTGACAGTTTAAGAGTGAACACGATAAGTACTTCAAATACAGATCCATTATAAATTGGTATAATTATCCAGTTATTATTAAGTTATAGTAATTTAATTTGAATATTCATTTTATATTGGTCAGCAAAAGATTTTGTTATCACTTATAATAATAACAATTATATGCGCCCGTTTTTGCCAAGAAAACAAAATAGACATTTCAGAGTATTCCCGTAGAGTATTGGTTAGTTTGACCGTTTGTTTGAGATTATATATATATATATATATTTATATATATATATATATATATATATATATATATATATATATATATATATATATATATATATATATATATGTAGACAGTTTGTTTGGGATATATTTGTATATTAATATCTATCTATTGAAAACTACGTAAAAGAAAGTTGAGTGCAGGCCACTCTAGATATTTTGTTATAGTTTTCATAAATTTCTGAAAAGAAAATCTGTCAAGTGCATTTTCATAACAATATAAATAATTTTAATTTAAGATTTTCCTTAGCAGTTTTCTCGTAGCTGGTAATTTATTTGGAGAAACTTACCAAATGAAGTTCTTCGCAATATTAATATCTTTCATTATGAACGAAACTATTATTGTCATAAGTGCAACCGTTCTAGTGATATTGAAGATAGAACCAAAAATGCATACACTTCCGGTTTTAAAATTCATTTTAAAAATAGGAGGTGCACATCAAGGACCTATACAAGCTTAAGTTTAAATTTTCATAATTTTACGGTTGACAGTTTTGGCTCTTGAGCGTTCACAGACAGACAGACGTCATTCTGAAATTAGTCACATTCGAGTCAGGGAAGATCAAAACGTGTATATCCGTTGGAATCTCGAGTTCGAAATTTTTTATGACTACAAGACTTACTTATTACTTCGTAAATGATGGGAAATTATCACAAATTTATTTCCATGTCAATATAAATAAGATTTTTTTTTTTTTCTTTTGTAAGGCAAATACACCTACTGACTGGCCTATAAGTTTAAAAATTCATCATTTTTCCTTCAACAGGCTCCAGAGCACGCACACCTTCGCAGTAATTTTTCCGAAAAAAATATGATTCTAGTATGTTACAGACACAGTTCTATTGTACATTATGTACGACGAGCTTATAACTGATCTACTATTTTGAAGAGATATTCCAAACATGTGTAAAAAATATAATGGTAGTTTGTAGATATAATTATATATATCTAATGAAGAAGCAATATTCGACTTATATATGTCGACAAAATCAATAGTTAATAATAATAAATGTTACTACAAATGTTTGATTTTCTTATTTACTCGTATTCCTTAGATGCATTTGAATATATACAATATGATATATATATATATATATATATATATATATATATATATATATATATATATATATATTTATATATATATATATATATATATATATATATATATATATATATATATATATATATATATTTATATATATATATATATATATATATATATATATATATATATATATATATATATATATATATTTATATATATATATATATATATATATATATATATTTATATATATATATATATATATATATATATATATATATATATATATATATATATATATATCTATATATGCGGTTACTTCTTGCGAACATATAAATTTAATTTTATAACAGTTGTTTAAAATTGAATATTTTTATTTACATAACGAAATCTTTGAAGAAAGATTATTTGATTAGACTTTTTTCTTTTTGTTCTTTTTAAAAATTGCCAAATTTTCTGAACAAATATAATATAATTAAAATCGACGTAAAAGTAATAATTTATTTAGAAATGCGATATATTGAATTAATATATACACAGCCAGATAAAATTAACGCAACCATTTTCGATAATTTTCTGAACCATCCCAGACCACTCATGACACAAAATAAGGCATTTCCTAATAGGTTAGATAAATATCAACATTATTAATTTTATGTAGATGCCACGATAAGGTTCAAAGTTCAAAGATCAAAAGTTTTATAATTTTCATTAAATACTTATATATATCGCATATCTGAATGAATTTACGTTAAATTTAATTAAATTTTATTAGTTATAAACTCTACCTATCTTTCAAAAGGGCAAAAATAAAAAGAAGTCTGATTAAATTATTTTTCATTCAGAGATTTCTTAATGTAAATAAACGATTCAATTTAAACGACTGACTTTATATTCAATTTATATTTTATAAAGTTCTTTTAACATGAAGTTCGTAAGAGGCTGCCACGTACATTTATTGCATATTGTACTTACATATTCAAACGTATCAAAGGAATATTTTGATTGTACAAAGACAGTAGGTATATTCAATCATATAAATTGGACTTAAAATAATGATTCGTTCGTTTTAGCTCTTCTACTCTTATAATTTGTTCAGTCGTGTGTCTAAGTGAATTTTCCCGGTACTATTTTTTTTCGTGTGCCGTTCTCAAACAGACATTGCAAGCGATTCCAGAAAGGGGAGGGAAAAACTAGATAAAGGTACAATTAGACTCTTATCTTATTATTTTATTATGTTATCAAATATTGTATCATCAATATTTATTGATTATAAAAATATAATATTAGGAAATAATAATCCAACAGAAACAATATGAAAACCAAGCTTATTTAAGTGAATGGGTGGAAAATTATGCCAATACCAATTTGTAATGGCTTTGAAGTTCTAGCTTTGATAGCTAACCAATACTCTACAGAAATATTCTGAGATGTCATTTATCTAATTGACTCTATTTTGTTTTCTTGTCGAAATATTGACAGGCGCAGATGATCCGATTTACTAAGTTACATACGAATCCATGACAACGTAAACAAGTTTCTCAAGATTTTCGGTAGCGGTTTTCTCGTAACTGGTACATTTTCTAAAGAAACTTTTTAAACAAAAGTTGTGCAAAATATTAATTTCTTTCATTATGAACATAACTATTTTTGCCGTAAGTGCAGCCGTTCTAGTGATATTGGAGATAGAACAAAAAATGCATAGATTAAACATGCATTGCCGGTTTGAATATTCTTTTCAAAAATAGAAGGTGCACAACTAGACCATATACAAGTCTTAAGTTTGAAGTTTCATAATTTACGTTCGACAGTTTCGGCTCTAAACCGTTCACACACTCACACGCATGCACACACACACATACACAGACGTCACTCCGAAAATAGTTCCATTCGATTCAGGGAAGCTCAAAACGTGTATATCCGTTGAAATTTCGTAAAAGAAAGTAAATATGTAGCTTGTTTCAAACACAGCAATATCCAAAGCGATGTACGTAACAAATGCAGCAATCTCCATTTATTCTCATGCTATGATACTCGTAAGGTGGGCGGTGTTACTGTCTGTCATTGAGAAATTATTATAACCATGGATATTAGTGTGATACTTGAGTTAAGCTATCCTAAAAAAACAAGTAATAAAGAAAAGCGGAAAGGGAATATTTGTAAGAAACTGAGGTATGCATATCAAGTTTGGTTGTTGTTTTGTGATTTGCAGATATATTAAATGTATTTAAGCATTACCTTAGATCTACCAATTTATCCCATTTGTTAACATAAATGTTAATAGTTCATTGAAAAAATACTATGAAAATGAGTGGCAATTCTTAAGACAATTATTTTTCTACAAAAAATTACTTCAGAAAAGTAATCCTGATATTGAATTTGAATACTCAAAAAACACGAGGCAATTGAGGAAATAACAGGGTTGTAATTTTAATAATAAATTTTTATTCATTTTACATATTATTCATACAGACTATATTTATTCTGATTATGAGTAATATAAAAATGGGTTGTGGCCAACGCGGGACTTTCTTTTACGTAATTTTCATCAATATTTATTGATTATAAAAATATAATATTAGGAAATAATAATCCAACAGAAACAATATAAAAACCAAGCTTACCTTATATAAATGAATGGGTTGAAAATTATACCAATACCAATTTGTAATGGTTTTGAAGTACTAACTATCAAAACTAACCAATTCTATACAGAAATATTCTGAAATGTCATTTATCTAATTCAGACTATTTTGTTTTCTTGTCGAAATATTGAAAGGCGCAGAAGATCCGATTAATTAAGCTACATTCGAATCCATGACAACGTAAATAAGATTCTTAAAATTTTCGGTAGCGGTGTTCTCGTAACTGGTACATTTATTGAAGAAACTTTTCAAACAAAAGTTGTGCGAAATATTAATATCATTCATTATGAACATAACTATTTTTGCCGTAAGTGCAGCCGTTCTAGTGATATTGGAGATAGAACAAAAAATGCATAGAGTATACATGCACTGCCGGTTTGAATATTCTTTTCAAAAATAGGAGGTGCACAACTAGACCATATACAAGTCTTAAGTTTGAAGTCTCATAATTTTACGTTGAACAGTTTCGGCTCTAGAGCGTTCACATACACACACACACACGCACACACACACACACACACAGACGTCACTCCGAAAATAGTCACATTCGATTCAGGGAAGCTCAAAACGTGTATATCCGTTGAAATCTCGAGTTCGATTTTTTTGGTGATCCCTATACTTACTTATTACTCTGTAAAAGAAAGTAAAAATGGGAATAAAACTTAAATAGTGTAACAATATTAAATAATTTTCCTATTTTCTGTATAAGTCAAACACAGCAATATCCATTATTGTTAATTACAACGACAGCAATCTCCCTTTGTAAATAACAAAGTCAGCAATCTTCAAATTGAAAGGAATATTTATTAAATAATTATAGATTATCCAAGCCAAACTTTTATTGCCATTGCATTTTTCAATCACTACTAATACTTGTTACTAAGTAAATGTCTTTCAAAGTAGTTATAAAAGTTTATCGTAAATATCTCGAAAGTGTCAAACAATGAGATTGCTGCCTTCGATACTATACGCCTCATATGTATGTTCAAAATATTGCATATTTAATATACATATACTACCTATATGCTATATCATATTATCTATTTAGTAATTAATAGTTCCTTATAGAAATAGTTTGGGTTCCTGACGTATGTTATCTAAACTATTACTTGAATGCCTGTCTTCTATTAATACCACAAACACCTCACGAACCGATTTAGGGATAATCTAAAATTCATTCCATTGTATCTCTATAGATAATTATATCTTGATTTGTCTTAAGATGTCATTACGTTTTCAATTTAAATCCGCACTGCAATTCAAAAGATTTTATCTGAGAAATGTTTTACCGAATCGTGCTTGTATATTGGATAATGAATTCAAGTAATATATACACAAATTTCCATGAATATACAGTAGCAATAGCTTTTCGTACCTTGTTCTCAATATTTAAATCTGAGTACAATAAAACCAATAATGAGATATTTCGGATGCCTCCAGTATATAGGTAAGAGAAGGTCGTTCTATAGCCGAACGGTTGCTCTACGCTCGGTTCAAAACGGTAGAAATGTCGGGTAATTTTCCACATCTGCGGCATTTCGTAGCATCGCTTCGTAATTTTTTATCGAGCGCTCTATTTCTTTTATTTGTTCACTAGAATTTTGAACGCAGGTCGCGCCTTGCATTGTGTACACGTTGCCGTTACGCGTGACCGTCTATGCTATGGCGAACATTAGATGTGACAAGTGGAGCACTATGTCACTAGTAATTCACACACAGTCCCACATGAAAAACTGCATTCACAAGTCAATTAGAACTAAAATTAGAAGTTACAAATAATTATTCAGTTGGTTTATCACAAACAATGCTAGCATTCATAGCAAAAAATATAATGTATTGATTATGAAATTTGTTACTGTGAATGCTAGCATGGTTTGTCATAAAACAAACTTGACTATTAATTGTAATTTATAATCATAATTACTAATTGGGTTGCTGTGAATGGACCTTAATTAGAACCACTTCCCTTATAATACTATCATTTAAACATAATATCGGTCCTAAATGTATACATACATTTAACTATTCGTTTAAGACGACGTATTAGAATTCGACAACTGCGAAATACAGATATTATGAATAGACTTAAGGGGGCTCACCAGTCCAGAGATCGAAAAAAACAGGTTTTTTCACGATAATTTTTTGATAAATTGGACAATGATAACAAATGACAAATGATATCAGTTCTTTTATTATATATATATATATATATATATATATATATATATATATATATATATATATATATAAGTTCAGGGGCTTCAGAAAAAAAAAAAGTAAAATAAATCTTAATCTATTTGAGTATGGTTATTGGCGGAACCAGAATTAGCAATTTTGCATGTATAGAAACAAAATGGCGGCAGTTTAAAATAAAGGTGTGAAATTTTACAATTTTTTTGAGTTTAAAATGGTCATAAAATGGCCATATTTTATACAAAGAATCTGGTTGTGGTATAGCCAATAGAGAAATGTGTTGTAAATATTCTGTCAAAATTTCAGTTACTTTTGATGAATAGATTTAGAGTTATCTTGACACAGGTGTCGAAGATAGTCCTTTCGAAAATCACTCGTATAAAGTTTTAGTTACGTTTATTACTTGATAAAACTGAAATTTTTATACTTATAGCCAATCAGCCATTCCTGGACCATATTTATATTTACTACTCACACGTGCTTATTAAACTGTACTGAGTTAGAAAAATATGTATGATACTCAAAACAAACGTTATACAGCGTCATGAATACTTAAGAAGACACTACTGCGCTCTAAAAATATGAAATTCTACATTTTACGGCACCTGCCTTAGAGGCTCATATCTCGAAAAGGAAATGAGATATCAAAAAAATATAGCTATAAGAAAATGCAAAAATAGAAGAATCAATTTTTTTAAATTTCTGGACTGGTGAGCCACCTTAATAAATTAAAATTTAATAACAATTGTTAAAATAATTAATGGGTGCTCGTCGTGCGGCAGAACAAAAGTGTGATAGTGCTCGGTCGTATATCTGTAACACTCTCGAATTTATTGTTCGTTTTTATTCGTTTCGCTACTTCCTGATATTGCAATCGTCCCTAAAAGATATATATAGTACTTAGATTTAGTACCGTCAACAGTCTGCGATTTTAAAGTAGCACCAAATTTGAGTCTTATATATTTATAAAATAAATTAAAAACAGTACTGTTACCTACAAATCTAATTTTATATGTTAATTCTAAAAGTAATTAATAATTAAATTATTTATTTAAATATAATACACAATATAGACACATACATCTGAGTATTTATATATATTGGTATATATATATATATATATATATATATATATATATATATATATAGCGATTTCTATGAAATAATGTCAATATATATTGTATAGGAAAAAGGTAAATGGCACAATTTTCAGAATAAATAATCAAATGAATGGAATCCAATTTGAATCCCCTCGCTGTATAAATCCAATCGCCCGTATATTTCCCGAATTATAGGGCCCCAAAATTTGGAGCCAATAATATGTGTACTAAATTTGGTGTGAATCGCTCTGGTACCTTCAGAGGAGTAGAGGACACCAATTTGGTCTTACGAGCGACCAAGGTTGCGACGACTAACAGCCAAGTAAATGAGTTATATATATTTTTGGAATCAGGGCCACGAGACAAACACTTTTTGTTAAGAACATTTTTTTATCCGAGAATGCTGCAGACACACGACCGATTGCTTTAGCTTCTTCGGTACTTCGTACGGCGTGCTAAGAATTTGGATATATATATATATATATAAATAATAGGAGTACAATGTTTCAGTTTTACTATATTTATTTTGTATTAGTAACTAGTTTCACCACACAGTGGCATTGTCAAACTATCTAAAGTTTACATTTTACAGCAGTTTATAAATGTTCAAGTTATAACTTTAGGTGCAATAAATGGGATTTACAAAGGTCATTTTGTTCAGTAATGCAGATTTCGGTACATTTGTCGATGGATTTATGTATTTCGATGGTTTCTAAATATTTTAGTTTTAATCCTTTATCTTCAATGAGTAATATAGAAGACCGACTGTTTTTAGAGAAGTGATTTCCTGTTGTGTGGAGGTGAGTGGCGAACATTCAATCAGATTTTCCAAGTTAATACGACGACAATGTTCTTGGAATCGGGTATTAAAGTTTCTGCCGGTGTGTTTATTTGCACTTACATTCTTCATAACTGCTTTTATGCACACAAGGTTTTTTAAATTTACTATAACTTCTTTATGGTTGCACAAGCATAATTGTTATTGGTCTTTAAAGCGAAAATTTCCTTAACGAAAGGTTCTTGTTTCGTTGCTTCGAAACAAAAAGTAAATGTAATACTTAATAGCATATACCCTTGGATTGAGACCACAAATTATATTAAAACCCAAATACAAACAAAATCATAATCATAAATTATTTCGGGTTCTGAATATTTTATTTGTTGTAAGAAATATGTTTTGCAATTGGCAAAACTACTTGTTTATGATATTATGTATATTCAAATTATAAGATAATTCATAATTTCCTCGCACAGTTTATTATGATGTCAGAACAGATCAAAAATGTACACACAACTTGAACATATGAACTAGTTCTTGTGGTATCATACTGCACCATACTGTAAAATGCAAAGGTATCCATGAAAATAGTCACACATTTATTGTCAATTTGCCATAAATTTAAAATTCATATCTAGGTTATTCCAATCAAATAAATAATATCCTAATGCACAATAATACATACGTGCAGATATATTTGCTCATTTATTTTCAATTTACCAAATATATAAATCTAATGTCTAGGATATGTCAATAAAATAAATAATCGGTCATTTATTGTCAACTTACAAAATATTTAAATATCTTGGATATTCTAATCAAATAAATAATAATATTCATTTATTCGAGTCTGGTATACCTGTGCATTAGATTTACATGTATATGTATTCGCTTGCAAATTAAATATTCGAATTATAAGAATACATACCTGGATTATAAATTCGAATATTAAAAGATGGACATCTCACCAATACTAAATGTTGATACGTGTAAAGTTTGTGCAATCTATATTTATGTTTAAGGTATACATATACATTTATGTAGCATAAATATTTTTATTATTAATATAATTTTCTTTAATATATTTTTTTCTCTATGTTCCGTTTTAGATTTTGTTTAAATAGTAAAATTACATGTCTTTTATGTGCAAGCAATTATTGTGTAATTTAACATAAAAATGGCTTCAAATTTAAATACATTTTTAACAGTGTATACTTCAAAATAATAGTAGGTATACAATAATTTATTATAATGGAAAGTAATTATTCAATTTAATGATCGGCAATTTTGTTCAAAGACAGTTTCTTTCCGTCAAAAAGTTTCAATACTCAACTGAACCTTCTTTGTTGTCGAAAAAAAGAGGTTTCGAAACAAGAAAGTGCCAATTGATCGCCCGCGAAATCGCTTATTTATGTTGTAACCCCACAAAGTGAAAGAATCACGCACCGCCACTGAGTGTTCAGGACATTTTCCCGAAACTGTTCATGGTAGGACATGGACAGAATATAAAGTAGGTTAAGTAGAATTAAATAAGTGTTCTTTGTTTACCCACTGTAACCCGCATACTCACCTGCTTTCCACGTGCTTTAATGTTTTCCCAGAGCTTGTAAGAGAGCAGAAAAATCGGTTAGTATTTTTTACTTTCTTTTACGAAGTAATAAGTATTGTAATCATAAGAAATTTCGAACTCGAGATTTCAACGGATATACATGTTTTGACCTACCCTGGATCGAATGTGACTATTTTCGGAATGACGTCTGTATGTCTGTGTGTGTGTCTGTGAACACTAGGGCCAATAATGTCGAACATAAAATTATAAAAATTCAAACTTAAGAGTTGTATATGCCCCAGATGTGCACCTCCTATTTTTGAAAAGAATATTCAAACTAGAAGTGCATGTTTACTCCATACATTTTTTGTTCTATCTCCAATATCACTAGAACGGCTACACTTACAGCAAATATAGTTATGTCGTTATGAAAGTTATTAATATTTCGCACAACTTTTGTTTGAAACATTTCTTCAAAAAATTTACCAGTTGCGATAAAAATGCTACGAAACACTATAAATATCTTGTTTACGTTGCCATGGATTCGCATGTAGCATATAACATCGGATCATCTGTTATGTTGACAAGAAAACAAAATAGACTCAAATAGATAAATGACATTTCATGATATTTCTGTAGAGTATTGGTTAGTTTTATAGCTGGTTTTGGTTATATATATATATATATATATATATATACATATACACATATACACATATATATATATATATATATATATATATATATATATATATATATATATATATATAAATAACGACGTTTCAACGAATAAATTGGTACCTTTCGAATTGTTTTTGAATTCGTTCGCGAAACGTTCCATATATATTTATAATATTGCTTTATTTTGTATTAAATTGATCCTAAGGTTGTTATGAAACAATTTTAATATGTATTGTAAATAGAGAAACGTCAATGTAGTTAGGCAATTAATATTAGCGATTTTTTTCAGTAATTGATACATTTTTCGAAAGAACTTTTCTAGAAAGTTGCTAGAAATTTGAATGTATTTTTATATGCTACACTTATTCTCTAACTCATGCCATTCAACGAGATATTGAAAAATTCGCAATAGTAAACTATTTCTTCAGGGTAAGATATTGTTTTCAAAAATAACTGGTTCTCTTTCGGACCCTATACAGGCCTTAAGTCTCAAGTTTCATAATTTCTTTATAAACACATTTTATTGTATAGCAATCACAGAAACACAGCCAGACACCCACATAGACATCATTTTGTAATAGTCAGATACTTTTCTGGGATGCCAATACGTGTATTTCCGTTAAAATCTAAATTTGTTTTTTTTTTGAGATGACAATATTCCTTTATATACATTTGTTTAGGAAAGTAATAAAGGGAAGAGTAAGACGTTATTTCTGGTTGAAATACTCTTTTCAAAAATATTTTCTTTCTTATTTACGAATCAAAAATTCAAAACATCATATTTGTATATTCAACGAAATTAGCTGTAGAACCACACAGTGACATAGATGCCATTGAAAAATAGTCAAAATAGTAAAGGACCATCAAAGCGGATATTTCTATTAATATTTCGAGGTCAATTTTTTGTTGTGATACTTTCTTTTGTACATAGCGACAGATTAAGTAAAAAATGGCGCTGATATATGTTTTGGCCTTCTGATTCCGGATATGTATTTTTCCTTTGTACTTGGATGTTTCATTGGCTTGGTCGGTAAAATTGATTTTGAGACTACATCTCCTCTGCAGGTACCATGCCGATTTTGGCAATATATCATATAGGTACTTCCGAAGTTGTAGGGTACTCCGAAATAGGAATTGCCCTCCTTAATACTGGGTTCAAGATATATATTGATAATATTAAATGATATAAAATTTGAAACATTTTAATAAACCCAAAGGGCAACATAAGCAAAAATTTGCTTTCTACGTAAAATTAATAAAATAGTTGACTTACCGCCGTGATTTACTATAAATTTGCCATAGGTCATGCTTGCACTTAAAATACCCATTTCATACATTTTACTTCCGAACTTTAAGTATTGTTGAGCAATATTCTTCCATAAATGCTCTCATGGTAACATGTACGTGAAGATATAAATCAGTTTTATTTATAAATTATACAATCACTAAGCACAAAATTGTATTAAGGACCTCAATATCAATTGATATAGAGCCATATATAGTGAGCCCATAGAGGCAAGCATCAATACTGCCAACTCGCAATAGTTGTAGCTCCGTGATATATGACTAACCCGCCTTGTGAACCCCAATATAATATACTTAATATTATGGGGAAAATGCTGGAGTGGCCTAAAATTGACTTTCTGGTCCTCTATATCTGTACTTATATTAATGTTATAATTTGTTATAAATTCACTCTATGTAACAAAATCAATAGGTATGTAACTTAGGGAGTCATACATATATAATATCCATTTTCAAAGCCAATTTTTCAATAAATGATACATTTTTCGAAAAACCTTATTATACAAATATTGCTAGTCACCTTTTATTTGAATCACATTTTCTTTAACATACCGTTTCCGAGATATGGCAAAAAAGTAGCAAGAATAGACTGCTACTACCGGTTAAGTTTTTTTTTTACAAAAATAAGAGATGCACATTCGGGTCATATCCAATTCTTAAATTTCTAGTTCACACAGACACAAACACACACACACACACACACACACATACACACAACAAACAATTTGAAACAAGCATTTGTAAACGCACCACATGTTTCCAGCTATATCATGAGCCCCCTTACCCTTCACCGATTCATATGTCTGTTTAATCTATCTTTCCACAACGATATGAAAATCTTACGAACTAACTTACAATGTGTGTATTAATATAATGTGTTTAATTCATAACGTATTATGACACTGCGGCTACGTTTTTCATGAAACAATGGATACAACTATTAACAACTAATTAGTGCGTGAATATGAAATAATTATACTAAGGCCAGGGAGATATTGCAAAATTCCAATATTGAACACACACTATAAAATATCAAGTATCAATAATAATATCATTTTCTCTCTTCAAAAATCAAAATTATAATTTTACTTACAGCTTCAATTTTGTATTTGTATAGATAATTCAAGGCAAAATCCTAATAATATCATTCTTTATTTGATGTTTGATTAGATTTGGTTTAAAATCAATGGCTCATATATATATATATATATATATATATATATATATATATATATATATATATATATATATATATATATATTTATATATATATATATATATATATATAAGTAATACATGGCAATAAATTTTCTCTGTGTTTTGGCAAATAATTAAAAAGTTTACAGTGGCTTAAGGGGGAACAACACCGTGGCGGTTTAAAAAAAATCTTTTTTTTCTTATATAATTTTAAAGATTGTATTTTTTCGAATATTTCCTTAAAATATTATGCTGAAATTCGTACAAATAACGAAGCTACACCGCATTTTCCTTTGACGCGCACATTGCTGACAATGGTCGTTCATAATATTTTTAGTGTGGTTTGTTGAAATTTTCAAGTGAAAATGGATCGAAAAGGTAGAAGATTAACCCATAAACGACAATAACTGGACAAAAGAAAAAAAAGTCCTCCAAATAGTTTTGAAATCGAACAGGACGACACGACTCCAAACGCTGCAGCGCTTTAAACGCGTTTCTCTCGAAACCCTGTTTTTTGTTACGGGGCTGGACGCCCACACTACAATTTACATCAGATATTTTTAGCTCGCCGTACGTAGTACCGAAGAGGCTAAAGCATTCGGTCGTGTGTCTGTAGCATTCTCGGATCAAAAAATTTCATTAAGAAAAAGTGATCGTCTCGTCGCCCTGATTCCGAAAATGTATATAACTTATATACTTGGATGTTAGTCGTCGCTCGCTCGCTCGCTCGCTCGCTCGGTATCTCGTAAGACCAAATTTGTGCCCTCTACTCCTCTGAAGGTACCGGAGCGATTCACTCCAAATTTGGTACACATATTATTTGGCATCCCATTTGAATCCGCTCGCAGTTTAAATCCAATCGCCCGTATACTTCTTGAGTTATAGGGCCCCAAAATGTGGAGCCCCCCTTAATACTGCCCTTATAAAAATAATTGAAACACTTAAAAATTTTACTAAAAATTCTAAGATATTTTTTGTCCACAAGATTTTTTCATTTTGTTAACCCAAAGCCCGAAAAATATTATTGAATATTATAATTTTGAATTTTAAAATATGCTCTAAATTATTTTTTTATCAATATAATCTAAATTTTATATTGGTACACATATTATTTGGCATCCCATTTGAATTCGCTCGCAGTATAAATCCAATCGCCCGCATACTTCCCGAGTTATAGGGCCCCAAAATTTAGAGCCCCCCTTAATACTGCCCTTACAAAAATAATTAATACATTTAAAAATTCTACTATAAATTCTAAGATATTTTATATCTACAAGATTTTTTCATTATGTTAATCCAAAGCCCGAAAAAAATTATTAAATATTATAATTTTGAATTTTAAAGTATGAACTAAATTTCTTTTTATCTATATAATCTAAAATTAAATGTAAGACTTTTTATATTTATAACATTTTTTCAAATTGTTAACCAAAAGGCCATAATAATTAAAAATTACTGCTCGCAACGCATATTTTACCTAAGGGCGAGCTCTGCGCGTTGGTGCGTTTTACGCGTACCAAATCATGTTTTCTTTTAATTTAACTTAATACTTATAAAATTGGCTTCAGTTGTACCTAGGATTTTTTTTTATTTTGATATTTAGTATCCTTTTCGGACAAACATTTGGAGCAAAAAATAAGTGTTTTTTTTTTTCAAATGTCCACTGTTTTGCGAAAAACATTTTTTTTGCAAAATCCTACATACAACTGAAATTACATCTATATAGATTAAGATTAAAAAATATATATCGAATGATAACAACCTGCGCTACATCCATAACCATGACGCTACCTCTTCTTTGAGGTGCCTCTGGAGAACGCAAAGAAAGTCATCAAGCTATTATTATTTTTCAATAAAAAGAATCCTGAAAGAACTTTGATATATACCTTATTTAATGCAGCACACCCCATCAATCTAATATTTCTAAGTTCAGAGAAATAAATTCGAGAAAATGAGCAATTTTCTCGGCCGTCACCGTGTTGTTCCCCTTTACACGATTTTCACAATGGCCCGAGCCACTAGGAAAAGGTCTATTTTTAATATTTATAATCTTACGAAGAAATCCTAGAACTTAAGATATTTCATATATAAAAGAAATGTTGAAGCGGGCAGCAATGCAATCATCGCATGTGTTTATTAACAACATGGGTAGAAAATAAATTATTATAAATTTATTTTTGGTTATGTTACTTGCGCAAGCAAGAGTAAGCATTTCTAAATGTGTTGTTAATATTTGTTGTTATATTGAACAAGCCTTGTTAATATTTGTATGTACACCACAGGCCAATTTGTAAATTATTCAAGCCTCATGTTTAGCGGTGACAAGCACGTACCTGGAAAAAAATGAGCAGTATTTGGAACCTACATATAATCTAATAGAGTGAAAGAGATGAATTCGTTTTTACTTGGGGTGGTTTAATTCACTTACTTTATATGTGTTCGTAAAAAACTTCATTTCCGAATAAAACATGCCTCCGTTTAAAAAAAAACAGATTTATAGTAATTAGTACTAATTTTTTATTACGCTATATTTGGAAAATTCCGCAAATAGCATCATTTGACATTCTAATTTTTGTCACCATTAGTAAGGTATTTTGTTTAGCTCGCCGTACAAAGTACAGAAGCACTAATGCATTTTGTGTCGTGTGTCTATAATATTCGGGGATATATATATATATATATATATATATATATATATATATATATATATATATATATATATATATATATATATATATATATATATATATATATATATATATATATATATATATATATATATATATATATATATATATATATATATATATATATATATATATATATATATATATATATATATATATATATATATATATATATATATATATATATATATATATATATATATATATATATATATATATATATATATATATATATATATATATATATATATATATATATATATATATATATATATATATATATATATATATATATATATATATATATATATATATATATATATATATATATATATATATATATATATATTTGGATGTTAGCCGTGCCTCGTAAGACCTAATTTGTCCCCTATATTCCACTGAAAGAACCGCAGTGATTTCAATCAAATTTGTACACATATTCAGTGCTGTCCAATTTTATCAACTCGCAGTCTTATTATTTACTAAAGACATAACATATTATTTTTAGATTCAAAAAATTCTGAGAAATTTAAAATTAATATAATTTAGTCATGTTATGAACCTAATGGAAATAAAAAATGCATTAAAAATAATAATTAAGAATTTAAATATTTGCAAAGAAATTTATAAGAAAATGTTAAACATTCTATGTATTTAAAAAATTATTGGGTTGTAATCTCAAAAGCCATAATAATTCAAACTTTTTATAAATAGCATGTTATAGCTTTTTTTTAATGAACGAATAAATTAACACCAAAATGGAGTTCATCCACGTATTGTATATTGTCATTCATTCAAGACATCATTTTTATCACGTTGTCATCAAAATTGAACCAGTTATGGCAGATTGAGTAAGGGCATGCACCGCGTGCAGTACACTGCGCGGTGCAAACTTCAGCATCTACTAATATTTAAAAAAGAAACGAAACAATAATTTTGGCAAAGTAAATGAAATTTGGGGAGCCATGAATTACTTTCATTTGAACAAAAAAGTATCATTCTTTGTCTAAGGGGAACAACACTATGACGGTTTAGAAAAAAACTATTTTTCTTTATTATATAATTTCAAAGAATGTATCCTTAAGAATATTTCCCTAAAATATTATGCAGAAATTTGTACAAATAACGAAGGTACACCGCATTTTCCTTTGACGCGCACATTGATGACAATGGTTGTTCATAATACTTTTAGTGTGATTACTTGAAATTTTGAAGTGAAAATGGATCGAATAGGTAGTATATTAACCCCTAAACGACAAAAACAGGACAAAAGAAAACGACAAGATCCTCCAAATCGTTTTGAGGTCGAACAGGACGACACGGCACCAAACGCTGCGGCGCTTTAAACGCGTTACTCTCCAAGCCCTGTTTTTTGTTATGGGGCTGGACGCCCACGCTACAATTTCAATCTGATATTTTTTTCTTTTGATTTATCTTGAAGCTTATAAAATTGACTTCAGTTGTACGTAGGTATTTTTTAATTTTGATATTTAGTTTCCTTTTCGGTCAAAAAAGTGGGGCAAAAAATAGGTAATTTTTTTCAAATGTCCACTATGTCGGGATGATTTTTTGAAAAATCCTACGTACACCTGAAATTACATCTATAAAGAAAATATTTTTTTGTATCAGATGATTACAACCTGCGCTTCATCCATAACCATGACTCTACCTCCACTTTGAGCTGCCTCTGGAGAACGCAAAAAATGCCATCAAGCTATTATTATTTTTCAATAAAAGAAATCCTAAAAAAAAACTATGATATATATACCTTATATAATGCGGCAAACCCCATCAATCTAATATTTCTAAGTTCAGAAAAAATTTAAAAATAGAAAAATTTTAAATTTTATAGTGATGAATGGTAACTTCCTCATAACGGCTGGTTTTGTAAGCTCTGCGTTGCTTGCATTTATTCGGCCTGCTTAAGGCATACTTCTTGGATTTTTGTCGTCGCTCGCTCGTAAGACCAAATTTATGCCCTCCACTAAAGATACCGGAGCGATTCACACCAAATTTGCTACACATATTATTTGGCATCCCATTTAATTTCGCTCGCAGTTCAAATTCAATCACCTTTTTAGTTCCCAAGTTATTGGGCTACAGAATGTTTAGCCCCCCTTAATACTGCCCTTATAAAAACAATTGAAACGCACCAGAAATTCTAAAATATATTATGTCTACAAGATTTTTTCATATTATTATATCAAAGTCCGTAAAAAAATATTTTTTCAAATTGTTAACCAATACGTCAAAATAATGAAAAACCGCTGCTTGCATCGCATATATTACTGATAAGTTGAGCTAGACGCATAGGTGCGTTGTACCTAAGCTGGTTTTTTTTTTCATTTGCAAAAACTAAGTTCTTTTTTGGACAAACTTTATACTAAATGTATCATATTTTAATTTTCTACAGAAAATTCTCATTATCAATTTAATTAAGCTCGAAACGTGTATTTTCATAAAAATCTCGAGTTCGAAATATTTCATGTTTACAATACCTCGTTGAAGAAAGTAAAAATGATTTTACTTCGAAATGTAACGAAATGTTCGAAATATAATAAACAAATTTGCAAAAACTTGATATTTAGTAAATAAATGTTTTCATATATCTTTTATATAATTTCTCATTAATAACCTATATTTATGTATTGAAGACCGTGATTACCTTGAAATCAACACATATTTCATGTTATGTGAGTAATAAAACCACACGGTCAGAAAGGGTAAATTTAATAACCAAAGGCTACATGCAGTTTAACAAAAAATGATGAATGTAAACATTCTTGTTTTCGACGGGTAGTGTCCATATCTAAAGTAGCAAAGTTTGTCTAAGTTTCCCACAGTGGCGCGCGCTATCGGTGGCGTAAGAACAATTGTTTTGAAACCAAGAACTCATAAAACATGTCCGAAGAACAAGCAATGCATCACCGCGCTTAAACCGCGCCTTGCACTATGAAGGAATGATCAGAGTCGGATTTACCATTGGACTAGAAAATAGCAGCTTATGGCCCCGAGGCGATGGACGCTCGAACGGCAGGAATAGTATACTAGCTAACCCAATCAAATTGTTGGTAAAATATATTATAAGATATAAAAGTATATATATATATATATATATATATATATATATATATATATATATATATATATATATATATATATATATACACATTTATTAATATAAAAAAAAATCCTTAGTGTACCATAATCATAAAATGAATATTATATATAGATATGGGCAGATTTTTTTTTTTTTTCTCTTGCAATAAAAATAGCTATATTATGTTCACAGTTCTCATACATTTTCGACGAATGAAGATAAGTAAAAGTAAGAACTCGAAATATTAGCGGATATACACGTTTTGACGATCCCTGCATTTATTTATTTGTGTGTGTGTGTGTCACAGATTTATCTGTGGTGTGTGTACATATATATGTGTGTGCGTCTGTTTGTGTTAATGCTCTAAAGCTAAATTTGTTGACAATTATATTATATTACTTTAAACTTAAGACTTGTAAACATTGAAAACAATATCATAACTCCTGCTACAAATTCAATATCTCAAATACAGCATAAGTAAGAAAAATGTTTTCATTTTAAATAGTAGACGTTATAAAAACTTTTGTATGAAAATTTGTATCGGAAAATGTACTATTTACTGAAAAAGCACCTATGTCACGTGACATTTACATTGTTTCCGTAGATACCATACATATTGATTGTTTTGTTCCATTGTAATCTTAGGATGAATTTTAAATATTACAAAGCAACAATATATATCAAATAAAGTCGAAGTCAATTGAATGTCATGCTAGTTATTTTATTTTCATAATTAACACAAATTACGATTCTCATTAATAACAAACATTTGGTGCAAGCACCAGTACTTGCAGCTCGCCGTACCAGGAAGCAACAAGCACATGAACATGTAATACAATAATGACATGACGATAGCAATTGTTAGAGGACAATATTTAATGTTGCAATCATCCGACAATCAATCAATAATATTATTATTAATAATTTATAGCCGCTGGGTTCACAATTTGTAAAAAGTTTGTTGAAATAATATATCTATATTACCTTCAGAGGCGATACGCCCACAAAGTTAGTCTTACGGACGAGCGACCGAGCGACATAATGCAGTCATATAAGTTACTTACATTTTTGTAGTCAGAGTGACGAGCTAATAACCTGAGTTTACACGATTTTCTTCCTGCATCCGACGTTGCTTTGCGTATTTTATATATATATATATATATATATATATATATATATATATATATATATATATATATATATATATATATATATATATATACATTTATATATATAAACATTTACTTTAAATCTATAATATATTTTTATATATATATATATTAAAGATTCAAATTAAATGTTATAGATTACGTCCTAGTACACTTTTCGAAGGTTATTTTAATGATTTAATATATTTGTCTCACCTTGCGTTTAGGGAAATGTTACATAAAACTTTAATAATATAACACTTCTTATAAAGTAGTAATAGGTTATTAATTTGTATGTCGTATGTCAAACTGTTTAGTCAAATAACTTAAAACTATACTACGTGTGTACTGCGCATGTCTCTGACTTGAAATTTCCGACTAATCCACGAATTGCGCTGACAGTTTGCAAACTGTTTGAAACTAATACGAAGCGCTGCGTGAACACCCGGCTAACAATCAAAATCATGGATTCATTGGTGTTTGAACGTGATAATTTTATAGCGCATGCACCTGGCATTTATATATATATATATATATATATATATATATATATATATATATATATATATACATACATATATATACAAACCAACTGTTAAATCAACCAATATATTATTTTCCTGTCAAAATACTGACAGGCACAGACCATATGATTGATTGAACTATATGCAAATCCATGGCAACGTAAATAGGATATTTAAGATTTTGCGTAGCAGTTTTCTCGTAACTGGTAAATTTTTTGATGAAACTCTTCAAACAAAAGTTGTGCAAAATATTTATATCTTTCATTAGGAGCTTAACTATTTTTGTAATAAAAGCAGCCGTTCTAGTGTTATTGGACATGGAACAAAAATGCGTAGAGTAAACAAGCACTTCTGATATGAATATTCTTTTCTAAAATAGGAGGTGCACATATAAGCCTTATACAAGTCAAATTTTACGATTGGCAGTCTCGGCTCAAGAGCGTACTCAGCCAAACACACACACACACACACAGAGAAACACATTATTTAATTATTACTTCGTAAAAGAAAGTAAATAGCTTTATTTTGTTTCAAATTCACCCTAAGATTGCATTGAAACAAATTATTATGTATTATTTTCGATGACGATTTTTTGGTAAGCTGTACCTATTTTGAGTAAGCTTATAAACAAAAGTTGTTAGAATTTTTTTTATTTTTAACTTTTATACGAATTATATCGTGATTGACATGTTGATAATGTAGCTTCAGTAAACTGATACTTCCGGTGTCTAAGGCGTTTACACCTACACACGACAGACGTCATTACGAAAATCACTTAATTGAGGGATGACCTAAACGTGTATCTCCGTAAAAATATCGAGTTAAATTTTATTTATGAGTACGTTCATGACCCGTGCGTGACAATCGGCGTGGAGTTATAAATTCTATTTCTATCGGTGACACAGAACAGCATATGATCAATGCAGTTAATGCGAAAAAGTGTGAATATGTCACATTTGTGCTGTTATGCACGTGCATTCCGGAAATGTTTCCATAATACCTTTTGGACCCGCCATACCTAAATCCAATCCTGGCAGCGACAATTATATTTCAGCACCAGTGGCAAGTGGAGCTACCTAGCGGTGCCGATCAAGAAATAAAAAGCATCCTTGCTCAATTTCGTTTTTTGCAACAGGAGCGGGGTGTAACATAAATCAAATACACACAGAGTTAGTCGGTCTCTCACAAAAAGAGAACGTTTAAACCGATATCAAGCAATAAATTTCCTGGCAGAGTTATTGGCGATTCTGTTCATTACGCGAGCAACCCAAAGTTTATTATTATCCGGTGCCGATGCCGCACTGGTGTGAGTATGTGTATGTGTTTCAGTTTGTGTGTGTGTGTGGGTGTGTTGGGGCGCGTGGACGGGCAACGGGTGATGGAAGAGAATGATGCTGTTGGAGCGGTGCTGCAAAGTTAAATGCGAATACGAACCAATGCAGCAGAAGCCCGTTCCTAGCTCCTGCTCGTGCTCCACGCTTACTTCAGGTTTAGCCGTCGCATTCTGAATTCACCGAGCGTCTCTTCGGTCAGAGAACGGGCCACCGCTCGTTACAATATGTGATTCCTATTCAGGAAATGCACCACAACGAATTATAGACGGATACGAGGCGAACATTAACTTTTATTACCAAAGATTTACAAAAATTTTACTACTTTGATTTCTATTAAATTATTTTAGAATGAAAGAACGGGCTGTAAAGCATCTTGTTTAAATAACGTTATTTTATTTAATTCAATCGGTTTCGGTTAATTTTATAACCTTCATAAAGAAGGAGACAAAATAACATATAACTGAATTATATGGAAATATGAATCAACAAATATTCAATAATAGACTGGTGTGGCTTTTATAGCTATTTCTGTTGTATTATTAGCTCGTTGGTCGTACGATAGTATAAGACAGAGACAGCTATAGTATTTGGTCATAAGTCTGTATCAAAAAGTGTTTGTTTCGTCACTCTGTTTACGAATATGTATATAACTTATATCATTGACTTATGTCGCTCTCTCGTTCGTAAGACGAATATTTTGGTCGTATCTCCTCTGAAAGTATCTGTTCGATTTTAATAAAATTTGGTAGACAAATAATTTCCATGCACCAATCGTTTTATACAGGTCCGGAGTTATAAGGCCCCAAAATTAGTAGACCTTAATACTGCACTTTTTAAAAATTTAGAATTTGCTATTAAAAATTCTAAGATATTATCTCAACAAAGTTTTTAAAAAAACTTTCTTAATTTTTTCATCAACTACTCTCTGCAATAGGTCCAAAAATAAAATAATTATTTTTATTTTTTTTTTAATTTGTATAAATTATATAACATTCTTTCAAATGCTTCAAATACTTTTCAAAATTTTCCAAAGATGGAAATATGTTAAAAATATTAAAAACTGTAAAATCAAGTTTATTTTTTAACTATGATAAAAGTGAGGTTAAGGGCCCGAAAATTTGGGGAAATATGTTTCATACAATACCTTTCATATGATATTTTCATCTCGCCGTAGGAAGTACTGAAGAAGCTAAAGCATTCGGTCTTGTGTCTGTAGCATTCTCGTATTAAAATAATTCTTGTCTACAATATTCTTTCAACAACATATTGAAATTTTAGAATTTTTTTTAAAATTTCATTATATTAGTTATTTTATATCTACAAAGTTTCTTCAAATTATGAGCCTAGGGAAAAAAAGAAAAATAATAAATTACAATTTTTTTATAATTATGTCAAAAATATCTTCATTTTATTTTTATAACATTTCTTCAGATTGTGAACTCGAAGACTGATGAAAAATTAATAATAATAACATTGAAAATTAACAATTGCTATCGCTTTTAATATTATTTCTTATCATTTTATCTCTTCAAAAATATACGGTTATAATTAGGTATTCTTCCCTTATAGAAGGTGATCTACATAAATAATTGTTTTTCATAAAACTCATGCCGTTTACAAGCTATTGTAATAGTAGCTAGAGTAAACCATTACTTTTGGTTAAGATATAAATATATAAGGCACACGTCCAAGCCCTGAACGTGTCTAAATCATAATCTTTCAAATGTGCCTTAGTAATTTTGGCTCTCGAATATACACACATACACTCACGCAGATGTAAAGTTGAAATGGTCAGGTTCAATTTCGGGATATGTTTTTTTAGACATTTTCATACGTGATATATTTCCAAAAAAAATAGTAGAATTCATTTACAAATGTAATAAAATAGACTTATAATTCAAATCCTTAACACTGTAAATGATTTTTATTTTAAGAAACTTCCAGTTGTTATAAAGTTTGCAGCAACTGGAATTATATTAAATTAAGTTAATATTGTTAATTTTCGCATTTCTAGATAACTATCAGAAAACTATGTTTGAGTTTCCGCTTGGGTTTTAGGGTTTGGTTAGTTTTACTTGATGTATACTAAACATGTAGTAAACATTGAACATGTATTCCAAAAGTTCAAAATTCATGTCTCAGCGACAATCGAGTCCACATAAACTGATTAATAAATGAAATATATGTGTATTTTGTGCACTATATTTTAAATATTGTGCCGCATTACTCTTTGTTTTATTCAATACAAAAAGAGACCAAATTTCGAAAATTAAAAGAGCACAAAATTCGATATCTTCAGCACTAATGGCACATAATTAAGATTGCCATTTTCAATATGTCGTTGTAAAGCCAAGGTAAATACGCTTTGCTTAAGATATTGGACCATTTCTCGAAAAATAAAAGGACACAAAATTTGAATTCTACAGCACAAAATGGTACTTAATTCAGAGTATATTTTACCATTTGTACCGTTTGTGGGTAAAGCCAATTTGACACCCACAAACTAACTAAAATATTAAAATGCAATTTGACAAAAAATTTAAATGTTTTACTTTCTATTACGAAGTAATAAGTATAGGGAACATCTTATTATCCTTTTATTTTGTATATATATATGTGTGTGTGTGTATGTGAACGTCCTACAGCCTATACAGTTCAACGTCAAAATATAATGTATTGAATATAAAATTTGAGTACCCCAGAATAGAGAACGTTAACATAAATAAATACTACGATATTGAAGAAACAATATTTAATAACATAATAAAATAATAAGCTAATTGGTACAATTTCAGTGTATTACTGTATTGCTACTTTTTGACAGTTTGTTTGGAATATGTATTTCTAAAGAAGACTACGTATAAGATACTTCTATGTTGGCCACAACCAATTTTTTTAATTAAATAATAAAGCATTTGTGGTTATATCCAACTTCACGAAACTACGACAACCTTTCTATTTTTCGTATTTTCGCCTATTACTTCTTGGTTGTATTGCCTTTCAATGCGTTAATTATATAATTTGATTACAATATTCTGCCTCACTTACTATTTAAGAGCCGTTTTACACGTATGCTCAAGGTACATAACCTCAAAAAATAAAGTATGTCGTAGGCACGCGAAGAAGAGATAATTTTTATTGACGAATATAGGAATTAAAAAAATAGAAATTTGAAGAGTAGTGCATTGGAGTCGATTGTGCCAGTTTTAAAGAAAATACATAAATTTAGTGCGCCTCTTCCTTCGTTTCGCCTGCGTTACCAATTTTTTCTCCACTGAGAACGTATTTTTTTTAAACAAATCTCACGTTAACAACGTGTTCATATTTATCAATGCTCCTAATATTATATTTCGCCTACGTAGCATTTTCATTTTCTGCGTAATTTTTTGTATGTTAACTTTTCTTTAATAAATTTATTCAATAGAGCTAGGCAATCACAGTAACATTATTGTGCAAAATTTAACAAAAAGGTGTAAATATAATAGTAAATCGCATATGTATCAGAATAATTCTTACAAAAGTTATGTGCAGTGTAATACCAGTATATTCATAATTTAACTCCAAATTTCTCTAAAGAAATTATAAAATAATTTTCGGAATAATTCTTGTATTTGTAAAAAAACTCTAAGACACTACAAAGTAGAATATATATCTTTTACTGTATTTTTTTTTTATTCTTGCTCCTGTAACAATCTTTACTTGTTACTGCAGCTGAAACATCCGTTTGATTATTAATGGTTGTCCTCAAAAATCCACCTGCCTGATGAGATAATAAATGAATAGTCTTTCCATAGTAATTTATCTTAACATTAAATTATATTAGTGCTTCACGTATTTCCAACAAGGAAAAGTAATTAGAATGTTCATAAACACACAGAAATGGAAAATTTATCGAGAAAAATGAATACATTAGTTGTAGGAAACATTAATATCAGACAAAGGTTCTTACTCTTGCCGCAATGCATAAGACGGCTCTGGAAAACAGTGGATGCCAGGTTTCGCTGACGCAAACTCTGCCTTCTCGCCTGGTTGTCTGAATTAACTTCCGTTTTAAATCATTTAGTATACAGCAACGTCCCGGTATGCTGCATTTTGATATAGTGTAGAAAACATGAGAGCATTTAATTGTGCTTGTTGTTACTATATTTCGTTTCCAGGCGAGATTTCTACAGTTTTCTTTGTGTTTCCAGCGCAAGTAACATTAGCAGGGTGAGGTGGCACGATCTCTATTGTACAACTAGATATATATTATACATTAAACATGCATAGGTGCAGGCACCAATGCCAATATCACGCCGTATTATTTAATCAGATGATGTTCTAATTTTCTTATTTATGTAGAAAACATTATTAGCTAGTCGTACGATTGTACTAGACATCTATAGTATTTGGTCGTGTGTCTGTAATATGTTGGGATCAAATAATATACTTAACCAGAAGTTCTTGTCTCCTCGCTTTTAATTCATAAATATATATAACTCATATACTTGGATGTATGAATCTCGCTCGGTCGATTATAAGATCTGACTTTGTGACCGCAACTCTTCTGAAGGTACCGGACCGATTTTAAATTAAATTTGTTATGTATAAAATGTGGGTGATTAAAATATTCTTCAAATATTTATTAGACTTATGTATAAAACTATTTTTCAGATCCCCAAGAACAGAATATATATATATATATATATATATATATATATATATATATATATATATATATATATATATATATCTGAAATTTACAACATTGCAGCGATTGCATTAATTGATTAATGTTGCAACCAATTAGTAAAAATGCAATTTTTTCAAAATATTGTATATATTGTGTTGTATATGGTATAAATAGATTTATATGTGTAAATCTCAGTAAATAAATAACTGTTTTCTATATATAGATATTTATATATATATATATATATATATATATATATATATATATATATATATATATATATTCATAGAAAAATTAAATAATTCACTGAATAGATAATACGGCGAGTTATAGGCACTAGTGTCTACACCTATGCTTGTTACATGTGTATTTTGTAATTTAAATAACTACAGAAATAGCTTTTACAAAATGTACTTTTACTAAATTTCATAACACGAGTCAGCTATATAACATGGCAAAATATATAATACTTACATATATTTCCTGAAATTTTTATGACAGTAATAACTCTAAAAAATAAATATTTTACACATTTTTTAATGAATGTTTCTATTATCAAATATGATTTTACATATGACAGTTTTGTAACAATACATACAATATTTTAAATTGTACATACATTTTGTCAAATTTGCATATGTACAGGAATTACTTTTAATAAATGAAACATATCACCATTTTGTAAAGAATGTTTCAAATATATGGAAGTTTGTAGAAAATAGCTAAGTAGCATTACAGAAAATATATAATTATATACTTATTTAATCCTCAACCTTTCTATCTTTCGGTGCTAGGCATAATTTCTTATTATATAATATATCATGAAACAAGAAATTCTAATTTAAATTCATATGATATGAGTACAATAAAATTTATATTCATGAAATAAATTGTTTAATAATAAATGTATTGTGATCACATAATTGCATATTGGAATAAAATATTTATGTTATATACATGTTTTCAAAGGCAGCTTGAATATACGTAATATATTAATACTGATAGAATGTGCTTTTGCTATTCATTGAATCAAATTTAATTAAATAGAATATA
The DNA here is from genome assembly GCA_933228885.1 of Leistus spinibarbis. Lineage (NCBI taxonomy): Eukaryota > Metazoa > Arthropoda > Insecta > Coleoptera > Carabidae > Leistus > Leistus spinibarbis. The sequence continues at coordinate 8,545,495 of OW121794.1, read as the reverse complement.
TTTTACAAAATATAATTTAATCTATAAAATATTCATAATACATAAAAATTGAATTTCTGATGATATAGAATCTGTAATACTGTATTTATTGAATACTTGAATATGAACACTTACTGTTACAGAGTAATATATCAATTTGTGAAATATCATATAGAACATACAATTTATTATTGCAAATTTCAATTCTATATAATCCTGAATAATTGCTAATACATACATCCTCTCTGAATATACCAGACTGAATTTAACCAAATTTGATATACATTTAGTATGAGGGCTTATTTTGCACATAACTCTAATTTCCCCTAACACTCCCTATTACTGGTCATTCGGGATTGGCCTTTTTATAAACTCACACATACAATATTATTTATTTAAGGCACATACCTAACAATGCTCGACAATGTACCATGCCCAAACCATTTTTAACAAACAAATCAACGAAATTTGGAATACAACTCATAACTCATCTATACAATATTTGAACATTTTACTTGAACCATGGAGTATCTCACAATGTTGTTTCACCTTATTTTAAATTAAATAATTAAAAAAAAAAAAGTAAATTCTTAACCTTAAATTCATAGATATTACAATATGTACTCGCAAAAAATTCAATTGCAGATAATTAACAAAAAATTTGGTAAACTTAATTATAATTTCTTCATCTGTAGCAAGCACTGGAACTATAAAATTCCTTCACATCGGATTGTCCGTAAAAAACCCAGTTCCACAGACAGCTTTTGTATACTTTATAACTTTAAAAACAAACTCTATTTTCATGACTCGCGTATTGTTTACATATGAAAGAGAACTAACGCTTTTAAATAGGACAGCAGTAGTACCATACACTGGCTGCCATTCTAAGCTTGCCTGAATCACGCCATTTTTCCAGAATTCACTTAGCTAATAATTTGAAAAATATCACTTTCATTACTCTGATAGTGTTATTCTATTTAGAATACCAACTTTAAAATTTTATTTTATACTTACAAAGTATCTTGCTGACCTTGATATATTTACTTATGTTATAGCGAAATTACTATATAGAGCTTTTTTTTTGTTCCTTATTAACCACGATTATTTAAAAGGTTTTACTTGGTACATTATATTGAGCGAGAGATAAAATTTAGGGTTATTAGTTTCTAAGTTTCTGAGATGAAATTTGTTCTACATAAAAATTATTCATGATTACAATACTTCCATTGCATTGCGCAGTTTAATTTGCAATAGTTGTCATCAATTCTGTATTGCAAGTCTGTCAATCAATAAATAACCAATTATTTCATAATTGTTTTTTATTTTATCTCTTCAATAATTAGTTTCTCTAATTAGGATTTCTTTATTATAATCATTGGTAATCCAATGTTTTCTAAATAAATATACATTTTTTTAAAACCACTCAATACGTTATAGGGCCAGCTGAAAGTGCCTGTACAAATGCTTGTTAACCCCAAACAATTGCCAAAATAAATGTATCTGAAAATTAAATGTATGACAAGTAAGTCATATTATCTAATTTCCGAGACATATAATATCACATTCACAAATGTTTAACATTGGATGTGTCTGCTAACCAATGGGTAAAATGTAAATTGAAGCTATGCAAATGTTTTTAACTATTATATCCTGTAATAAAAATTTGGCTTGTAATTATTTTAAACCTAGTAAAATGTTTTAACCCTTTTGAGAATCCGAACGTAATACCTACATTTGTATGTCAAGAGCCTCAAAGTAATTGGAGACGGTTCTGCTAGCATTTACCATTCTATATACGGCTGTAGAGCGTCGCTCAGCACTAATTATAACAATGGAATCGTGTTATTTCCACTACAAGATTCCCTAGAGATTACATAAGCGGCCACGGAAGGAAAACTCGACGATCTAATCGGCAGATTTGGCCATTCTGGTTACCTATAGTGTGGTTGCTGATCATTGTTCACTTGTCCGTTCCATATTTGACCATATATTACGCCTCCAACAGGATTATAACCCAACTTCGGACCCGATCCCTGTTCGCATCCAAATGTACTAATATTTTGTTTTTGCGGGTAGCATCGTAACTTCAGTCAACAAAGAGAAATGAAGACAAGGGAATAATATGCAATATAATATATAGCATGTGTGGGGAAAATTCTATCATGAAGATAACATTGCTTCTCCTGTGCTAAGAATTAGAGGTATATAATATTTCATTTTGTGAATTTTAAAATATAACTTTTACTTTCTTATAAAAAATAATTCGATGACTAGATTTTAATGGATAGATGTTCCGAGATCGTCTTTGTCTATTTTTACTATTGTTTATAAAGTAATAAGTAAGTCTTGAAATAACGAAAAATTTCGAACTGGAAAAGTCAACGGATATACTAGTTTTAACAATCCCAGAATTGAATGTGACTATTTTAAAAATGTCTGTGTGTCTGTGAAGGCTCTAGAAGAAAACCGATACAAACGAAATCTTAAAATCTCACTTTGTTGCCATAGATAAGCATATATGCAGATTATGCTTAACAAATCGTATTAACTATGCCTGACATATTGACAAAATAGACCGAAATAAATTTTATTTGTTATTTTCTACCGATTAACACAAATAAATCGAATGAGAACGTGTTTCAGCGTAATGGTTATAGAAGATAAATATTGAAATACAAATTTTAAATACAGTACGTATTAAATACCATATTGAATAAATTGATAAGGTCAATATTAATGAAACAATCTTTATTTAATATTAAAGAAACAGTATTCGATAACGTATTAAAATAATAAGCTAAATGGTACTATTTTAGGTTTTACTGTGGAGTATTGGTATTTTTTGACAGTTTGTTTAGGAAATATATTACTAATGAAAATTATGTAAAAGAAAATCGAGTGCAGGTCTCTCCTCATTTCTTATAAATTATGTCGGGCTTTGTGTGTTTGAATGTGTTCTTATGTGTGAGTGAGTCACAATACTTATAAAGTACTAAGCGTAGAACAACAATTTTTTGTTATTTAATCGAATAATAGTTATAATCATTGTAAAAGTCAAATATTTCATATTAATATATTGCGACAGTGTGTCGTTAAAGAACATAATGATTTACAAGAAAATAATTGTAAAAAGAAGCATAAATGCAAATAAGTAATCGTATTATTTCATAAATAACAATCGAAAATATCAAAATAAATAGCTCATTTACGGCTTGATGTAGGAGACCCAAAGTACAATAAATCTATAGTACTAGCTCATGTATCAGTTAATATTCTATGAATCTAAAAATGTTTGCACAGAGATTCACTTAATTATTTTCTGACTTTTTCCAAGCCTTAAGAGGAATCCCCATGGCCGCTGCAAACATAGCTAAACAAGGTTTCGTCGAACCTTTAAAACTTCTTTATTACAACATTAAAATTAATGAAATTTTTATTTTTCAAATTGCCAATACTTCGCTCTAGCTTTCTCTAGTTTTCGATTTTCAAGTTTATGCTTAGATTTTTTTTATATTGTTCTATATTAACCCTATTTTCAAATGTCTTAAAAACATAATTATGTTGTTTTGCAAGAAAATTTATTCTATAAAATAATTGGTGGCTTTTTGAGTCGTGAATTATTATCTCACTGCAAACCACGCGCAAATATTTGTGATAATAATATTACAATAATTAGGAAATAAAATAGTTACTTTCAAACATGTTTTCCTTTTTAATATTAACAAGTATGATTTAAAAGGATTATTTTGTCGATAAATAAAGGATTATCGCAAAAATAAGAAACATATCATGTTATTTCCTGGTAGTCCTTATATAGTTCAAATGCAGATGACTTGCTATTTACGATCTAACCGTAGAACCTGGCTTATGCTTTGTTATGGTTTTGTTTGAATATTATGTGTGAAGCGATTACTCCGAGTGGGCATGGGATTTTAATGTATACAAAACTCATTTAAACTAATGATAGGTTTTGCAAGGTTACCGGGCTATATGTTGAGAAAAACCAAATTTGCTTTTTGAAATTAAAATTTGCTTTTCTTTTCTATATTCTGCATGAGGTTTTTGTTCTTGAAATGAAGATAACAGAATATTTGATGCCGAAACTTTGTTGCAGCTTCAGTATACAAATAAAGATTGCTATAAATATTTGAATACAAATTTGTCGAGATGCAGCTATAACAACCGTTTTTAGCTCGCCGTACGTAGTACCGAAGAAGCTAAAGCATTCGGTTGTGTGTCTGTAGGATTCTCGGATCAAAAAATTTCATTAAGAAAAAGTGTTCGTCTCGTCGCCCTGAATCCAAAAATTTATATAACTTATATACTTGGATGTTAGTCGTCGCTCGCTCGCTCGGTATCTCGTAAGACCAAATTTGTGCCCTCTACTCCTCTGAAGGTACCGGAGCGATTCACTCCAAATTTGGTACACATATTATTTGGCATCCCATTTGAATCCGCTCCCAGTTTAAATCCAATCGCCCGTATACTTCCGGAGTTATAGGGCCCCAAAATTTGGAGCCCCCCTTAATACTGCCCTTATAAAAATAATTGAAACACTTAAAAATTCTAAGATATTTCATATCTACAAGATTTTTTCATTTTGTTAACCTAAAGCCCAAAAAAAATTATTAAATATTATAATTTTGAATTTTAAAATATGCACTAATTTTTAGCTCGTCGTACAGTAAGTACAAAAGAGCTATAGTGATTGGTCGTGTGTCTGTAACATGCTCGGATCGAAAAAAAATATTAACAAAAAGTTCTTGTATTTTCGCCCTGAATCCAAAAATATATATAACTCATATACTTGGATGTATGTATCTCGCTCGCTCGCTCGGTCGGTCCGTCGTAAGACCTGAGTTTGTGACCGCAACTCGTCTGAAGGTACCGGGCCGATTTTGATGAAATTTGGTATGCATATAATTTCCATGCCCGTGATGTTCCCGTCGCATTTTAAATCCAATCGTCAGTACAGGGCCGGCGTTATAGGCCCCCAAAATTTGGAACCCTCCTAAATACTGCCCTTAGCCAACATTTAAAAATTTTAGAATTTTCTACTTAACATTCTAAGATATTTTATGTGATTAAAGTTTTTTCAAATTGTGAGCCCATAGGCTTAAAAAAAATAATATAAATTTATTTTGAAGTATATCAGACATTGATCGCCATCTGTTAGTGAAATAAAGAAGTTATGTCTATTGTGACAGTAATTTGTTTGGTTATAATTTCCAATGTGTAAACCATTTGCTTCTGTGTATTAATTAATAAAATTAGGAAATGTTCATCAAATAATTATCAATATCCTTGGTAAATCACGAAACGAACGATATTAACGTAACCCATGTGAATGTGTGCAATTTTAAATGTGGGGTTTTTGGAAATTAAAACTGTTATGGTACAGGAATAAATAAATGTCGGGATCATAATTGGTTAAATTGGTTCAATGGGCAATGTGAGTATAATGTCGATGATTTAGAATTATATATGTAAACTTAGAAATTTATTAATTTCATATTAAATGCCGATGAAATATCATAACAACAATAAATTTTGTACTATAATAATTGCTATCGCTTTTAGTTTTGTATTTATTGATGTGACTGCGCTCGCCGGAACGGCGAGCTGATAGCACTGGCGCCAGCGCCAGTTCTTGTTTTATTTTATCAATATAATCTAAATTTGGTACACATATTATTTGGCATCCCATTTGAATCCGCTCGCAGTATAAATCTAATCGTCCGTATACTTCCCGAGTTATAGGGCCCCAAAATTTAGACCCTTAATACTGCCCTTATAAAAATAATTAATACACATAAAAATTTTACTAAAAATTCTAAGATATTTTATGTCTACAAGATTTTTTCATTTTGTTACTCCAAAGCCCGAAAAAAATTATTAAATATTATAATTTTGAGTTTTAAAATATGAACTAAATTTTTTTTTTATCAATATAATCTAAAATTAAATGTAAGACTTTTTACACCTATAACATATTTTCAAATTGTTAACCAAAAGGCCATAATAATTAAAAACCACTGCTCGCAACGCATATTTTACCTAAGGGCGAGCTCTCCGCGTTGGTGCGTTTTACGCGTACCAAATCTTGTTTTTAATTGCTGGATCCTCGAACATGCATTTTTAAATGACCTCACGCCAAATGAACTTGTTGCCAATTACACTTGTTACTTTCTTTTACGAAGTAATAAGTAAGTATAGGGATCACCAAAAAAATCAAACTCGAGACGCACAATGTAATTTTTACTTTCTTTTACAGAGTAATAAGTAAGTATTGTAATCATAAAAAAATTCGAACTCGAGATTTCAACGGATATACATGACCTTCCCTAAATCGAATGTGACTATTTTCGGAATGACGTCTGTGTGTGTGTGTGTGTCTATGTCTGTGAACGCTCTAGGGCAAAAACTGTCGAACGAAAAATATAAAACTTCAAACTTAAAACTTGAATATGCCCTAGATGTACACCTATTATTTTTAAAAAGAATATTCAAACCGGAAGTTTATGTTTACTCTTTAAATACTTTGTTCTATCTCCAATATCACTTGAATATAGTTATGTTCATAATGAAAGATATTAATATTTCGCACAACTTTTGTTTGAAAATTTTCTTTAAAAATTGTGCCAGTTATTTTGACAGGAAAACAAAATAGACACAATTAGATAAATGACATTTCAGAATATTTCTGTAAAGTATTGGTTTGTTTGATAGCTGGTTTTGGTTATATATATATGTTAATGAATACTGTGTAAAAGAAAGTCGAGTGCAAGCCACTACAGTTTTTTTGTGAAGCTTGAAGCTTAACATTGTTAGTAGATAATTGTTTTTTTTTTATATTAGTTGTTGACACAACTGATTCATCATTGCTGTAATTTGCTGCCATTGCTGTGCGCCGTGTTTACTAATAAGCATATATGACTTTTGAATATATATTTATATACGCAAATTTGGAACACGAAATATATCCATGAAAATATACGCATCTGACTTTTGGCAGAGACCGATATCACTTGACTACTACACTGACAAAATTATAACTGTATTTTTACTTGATTTGCATCATTGTTATATGTAATGAGAGAAAATTTCATAAATCTTGCGAAAAATCTCAAATGTGACTAAATATTTTATAAAACCATCTTCAAAGTAAATTCAGGTGTAATACTATAATAATGCGTTATAGTAATATTGGTAGTCCAATATATTTATGTATATATACTATTTTTGTCATAGCAATAGTAATTTATTATGTATCTCAAAATTGGTTTTGTTTTCCTTTAATAATTATTGATACATGTTGTGTTTTTACATTGGAAGTGTTTGTTTGTTTGTTGAGGAATGCTACATATTTGTTATTAGGACTGTCTCTTTTAGGTAGTTGAAGAGTCTCTGTATTATTTGATGGTTGTTAGTCAGAACGTCCGTCCGGTATGTGGTTTCTCTCTTGAACCTCGTTATATTTAAGGCAGTCCACAAAAAGGTGCTTTGGACGGTGATACTGGGGTTGCAAAGGTCACATTCGTCTGCGTCGGTTTTACGGAATAGGTAGTTGTGTGTGATGCGTGTATCTCCAATTCTTAGTCTTGTGAGACTGACAAGTTGTTTTCTTGTTCCTATTGTTAACCATTCGGATATGTTGTTTTAAATTTTTCTTAATTTGTTAGTTGATTTATTCCACGTTTGGTTCCAAATTTGTTTAATGTTTGTTTTAATTTTGCTATTAAAGTCGTGCTCCGTGGTGAGTGTGTTTGTTGTTGTGTTTAGTGTTTCTTTGGCTGCTTTGTATGCAGCTTCGTGGCCCGATATACCGATGTGTGACGGGAGCCAGTTGATTATTATTTTGTTTTTTAGGTTTTTCGATATGTAGTTCAGGGTATATTAAATTTATTGATATATATATATATTCTACTTTAGGAATTGTTTATGGAAATTTGTGATCGACTTTAAGGAGTCGGAAAACATGGTAAATTGGCTTATTGGAGTAGTATTTTTCTTTGATGTATTGCAGGCTCTTATGCTTCTGCTGTATAGATGGTAATAGGAGTTGGAGGTTGTATTTAGGAGTGTTGTTATCTGTGATGACAGCTATACCGATATTGTTTTTGGATGTAAATGCGTCAGTGTAAATGAATTTGTAATTTTTATGTTTGTATTTGATTTGACTGAATAGCTTTTTATATGTTTCTAGGTGTGTTTTTTATGTTGGTATAAAGCTATTTTAATTGCACGTATTGTATTGTAGCATTCTTTGTACAGGACACAGGCTGACGTCTTCCTTTAAAATCTCAGGGGTGGAAAAGGGATATATAAGCTGTATATTGCTATATTGGTATAGATAACACTGTAAGTCATTCCGGCGCTCATTATGTGGTGGGACTTTATAACTAACCTAATTTCTCAAATAATTATGGAACATGCATTTTTCGGTTTCTATTTAATTTTTGAAGATGATTTGTTTTTATCATTTATTCAAAAAAATGCACTGGTTACGCAGAAAATCGCTAAATCGCTCAGATAAAATCAGGTTAATAATCGAAAAACGTCATCCATAAACGAATATCCATAAAATTTTTTATCACTTATTTTCTAACTTGTGTTATTTTCGAGATATGCGTAAAGTAGTTAGATATAAATATAGCAAAAATTTGGTTTCGTCCCGAGGCATGTACAAGTTTTAAGTTTAAAGATTTAGCATTTTTCCTTCAATAGGCATAATTTTAGAGCGCACATACAGACACACACACATATAGACGTCATTCCAAGAATCGGCAAATTTGATTCAGGGATGATCAAAACGTGTGTTTTCGTTAAAATCTCCAGAACAAAAATTTTCATGATTCAATATTTTCTTTTAGACTTCATCCAAGACGGTAAATAAATAGATGTTTAATGAATAATAATAAATATTTTAACAAATTCTCGTTTTTCAAAAAGTAGGTATACTATTTTCGAAAAATTTTATAACCACACTATAGTGTTAAATAAAGGCACATTCAAAATATGTGTGAATGCCACCGTATCATTTTGTAATTTCGGCTACTAATGTTATTTAAACGAGCTAGATAAATAAGCATAAAATTATTGAAATTTGGGGAAGACTGATTTAAATTATCGCATTTTTCCAAATACAATAATGACACCGGCACACAAAATTGTTTTTTCTTTTTTTACCTAATATGTTGACCCGATACTCTACGGATATGCATTTTGAATCGCTGAATCTAAATCTGGCATCAGAACAAGGCCTACACCCACCATTTTTTTAATACAGTCAATTTATTACCCAAAAATAGGCAAAAATGGGTTAAAAGGATAAATTTGTGATTGTAACAACCTAGTAAATGTATAAAAGGTTAATATACATTCAATATCCATGTTAATGTAATACCCCCCTAATGATTTAAGCCCATGAATCACGTTAACAAACTTTTTTTTTTTTTTTGAAGCATATTAAAAGAAAGATATAATTTAACTAAAATTTGTTCTACCACTAAGGGTGCTGAAATACTGCCCCTAGAAAATATAAAATCATTACTAGGCATGTGAAATTAATGATAAATGAAGTTCTGCGATTCTCAGATAATTAAATATATTTGCTTATGTTAATTTTAAGATTATTCAGTACCAAAAAGAAATAATAAATAAATATATAAGCCACCATTAAGGAGAGATAAAACTACAATTTTTGTTGTAATTGGACTGTAAAAATGAATTGCTGCGTGTAGGACCTATTCTGATGCCACATTTGGATTTTACGAATCAAAAAACATAACCGTAGGGTAGTTGAGTGAAAAGATTAGAAATAGAAAAAACAAATTGTGTGCCGGTGTATTTAATGTTGAGATAACAAATCCCTATCTAGTGACACACTTCAAAATTATTTGTTACTATGAATACGTTGATATCATATAAATCTATTCGGATAGTTCTGTAACTATCAAATATTAATGACTACACTGAGAACAGGATTTACCCGAATCAATTTAGGTTAACTACTATTAAATAAATCCCATATTGGATACAGCCAAATCATTGTAGCGGTATATTAAATAAATGCTGTATTTGCCAGTCCCAGATAAGCTGTCTTAAATATAAATAGATCTTATTACCGTATACTTGTAAGACATTACTTAAGGGAAAACCTTGGTTAATTGAATCATACCATAAATGAACAAAATACATGTATTTACTGATAATACATCGTATTTGCGTAAAATATGCTATATAAAATTTTAAAGTGTTAAACACAAATCCATTACTATTAAATAAATTTACTTTATAGAAAATAGAGAAACCTCAAATATATAATGTATTTTAACAAATAGACTACTTTATTAATAATTAAGAAATTAAGTAATAATAAAGAAAATTTACTTGAAATGCTCAAATAAAGATGTATAAATTATAAAGACAAGTTTTTCATTGAGTGTACTGTTACTTACGTATTTGATTCTTAAAAATCATCACACATTATAAACAGAGCAGCAGTAACATACATAATATCAAAATTTATAGAGATAAGCGAAGCAATACATAAGACGTAATTATAAATCTCATTCTAATAATATACAAGTTTGCTGAGTAGAATAATCGTATCTATATATACATCAGCGAACTGCACATAATTATTATTCTGACGTCAGTTGGTGGGAACATAAGTCCATATCAGCCGTCGTACAAGATGTATATCTCAGATTATGGCCAAACCTATATCAAATGACGGTTCGCTTTGGGATCGGTCCAGATTGTGAATTCATCTTCTGCAGCGGAGAGCTTAGCGCTTGTTTCAATTTCACGGCTTCCAAAACTAAGTAACTAGCGACAAAACTTTGTCAAGAAAGTTGTTCGTTTGCTGATACATTTATGGTTTTCGAAATGATGAATCTACTAATTATAACCCCTCATTTACCAGATGCATAATTGTGTGTCTGCGGTCGAAACATTACTCTGTTCTTGTTGACAACTTCGGTTCAATTAGTAACTTTTTATTTTAAATTTATATTATATGCGAGGGGTAAGCCCCTTGCAAAAATTTTTATACTAAATTATAATACATTTCTGACACTTATGCCCAGTTGCAGAAAGGTTTGTCAAGTGTTGACGTATCCTCAAATAACTGACGGCTTGTTACCCTATAGCACGTAACATAGATAACGACTTGTTAGAGATTTGACGATCTGTCAACACTTGACGAACCTTTCTGCAACTGGGCATTAGTGATGATTACCATTATTTGCAGAATTAATTTAATTCATAGAAAAAGAATCGAATTTTTGAAGAGGTGTTATCTCTTTAGGATCAAGGTAGATAACAAGTTTCGGCGTTATATATGAATAGCACGATCTTTCCCAGGTCTTATTAGAAACTTTTATAATCCTGTAATTGTAATCCGAACTATCATTTTGTTCATAAATAAGTCTAGTTTCAGAAACTGTAATTTAAAAAAACATTGTTCTTATTTTTTTTATTTTCTTGTAGTGGCCCATTAAGGCGCTCACTGTGATGTATAAGTATAAATCCATCGCTGTAAATGAACCATAAGATTGAATTAATCCTTTGATTACAAGGATTTGTTTTAATACGGTTGCAGGATCATATATTTTTGAAATAAATTTTCTCGGAGAATTACCATTCGAATTGGCTATACATTTATATCGAGTACTTGATTAACTGGTTAATTGTCCGTGCATTAACAACTACGGGTATTGGTTCCATATCTATCTGGCATTTATTGTTACGGAATCTAGAATAAGCACGCAACATAATTATTTATATATAATACAAAATTCAACACAGAATTGGAGGTTTGAACTTGATCAAATCATTTAAAGAATAACTCGATTACGCGTAAAATGAATTTATCCCCTTAACCACTATTCCCGTAACCAGCAATAATCATGTATTCGTAAATCGATTATGCGTTCACGGAGAAATTTTCAAAGTTGTCTTTTTAGAGATTGGCTTGAGCAGAAACGATTTTAAACGATTAACACCGGTTTATTTTAACGTTATAACGGTCACGTCAGAGATGCAACTGATAAAGAGTGTTGAAACCAATTCTACAACAGGTTTAATACATTATTTACTAGAGTGGAGTAAAGTATTTTATTTCAGATATTCTATACTCTTGTATATTAATGCCAAGCTATCGGAAAATGTATATTTCCTTTGTCAGGGCAACCACAATGCTACAAATAATTTATAATAATTTTATAAATATGACTTGAAATTATAAAAAATATGGAATTCTACAAACAACATTGTACGGCGAGCTGAAGGCATTCGTGTTTTTATGTATGTTTGTTTTTTGTGATTTATTTTCTAAGGATAATCAAAATGCCTCACTAGTATTATTTATTTATTTGTGATTTTCAAGAACATAGCTTCAATTTTTGTTCGTTTTCGTGTTGTATGGAGAACTTAAACATAAAGCGATGTATCTAAGATCTGCATTTAGTTCTCAGATATGTAATTATTATATTTGGTCAGCCAAGCGATTAGATTTAGTTGGTTCTTTATTTATGAAAATAAATTTCCTTTATGGTAACGTATTCGAGGGATACAGTGCTCAACTATAATGCTCCGAGTTTCGTATTCATGAAAAAGAATAGAATCGTAGTTATTGAGCGCGATAGAATGACAGAACGTAGATATAACAAAGGTTACTTTCGAAAGATTGGTTAGATTTATTGCGGAATCAAAAATTTAAAAACATGAGTAGCAAACGCTCAAGCTGAATAAAATGGTCATAAACCCCTTTACTTAAATTTGAATAAAATTTCGCACACTATTTTGTGATTAAATAAACTAAATTTTCAAATATTGTAAGACCAATTTGGCGAGGAGTTATTTATATTTTTGAATTCAGGGTGACGAGATAAGAACTTATTGTGAAAGATATTTTTTATTCGACAATGTTACAGACACATGCCAGTGTTTTAGCTCTTCTGTACTACTTATGGCACACAATTAGCGCCGCCCAACAAGCTGCACATGCTATACTGCCCGAACATCCGACCCGTCCCTCTCGTGTATGCAAAGCGAGTTCTTCATCCTCTTAATAAGTAAAGATATTAATTTGAAAATTTTAAAATTTTCTTTTAGGTATATCATATATAATTTCAAATTATTATAAGACTTTTATATCTATAACATTTTTTCAGATATTGGACCCAAATGACAGAAATAATGGTTTAAAATAGGTTTATTGAAATTAGAATTTATTGTTGCAATCAATCAATTACAGCCAATAAATAAGAAATATACTGAATAGACTCTACGGCAACCTGAAAGCATTGGTGTCTTGCTTTCTGTTGTATCGTTAATTACACAAATATAATAATTATATTTCTATCAGCAATATGTGATAAAATACTGCAAATACATTAGCAAAACCTCCACAATACGTTTACAATATGTATAGAAAGCTAACAATACATCAAATTGTACGGTTTTTGATTAGTGTGTGATCCCTTGATGTCTAATATTCCTATTTAGGAATGAAATAAGAAAATATCTGTAGTACCTTACACTTGACATTATTGTCCGTATAAGCCACTAATACGCAATGTATTACTTATGTAATTATTTTCTTATATTATAAAAAAGATTACGGATATTCCGACAAAACTCTAAATGCAGTTTCCCTTTTGCTTTATCATGAATCCATTTGCAAATACCTGTGGATTGAACATATAAGTGTACCAATCTCAGAAGCGGATTTCTAGCAAATGAAAAATTTTCTTCTGAAAATAACAAAAGTTCTAAATAATTTTTATGTTTTTAATCATAATATCATTCATTTCATCTCTTACTCATGCTGTAATAAAGTAGCATAAGTAAAATTTAACTACCGATATAAATTTTATTTTCCAAAATAGAAGAATTTCCCCTGGGTATTATATACAAAGTTACGTTTTTTTTTTCGACAGATTTTGCTGTAGCGTTCACATACATACACACAGATATGATCAAGAAGTTATTATCTATTTCCATATATACGAGTATTTCCGTTGAAATTACAAAACGATAATTATTATAATTACAATTTTTCATCAGAATTTAATCCGAGAAAGTAAAAACAAAGTATTACGAACATTATAATGCTTCCAAAAGTATTATGTTTGTTGTATTAATATTGTTAAAAATGTACACTAATTATTAATTAGCATCGAAGACAGCACCGTTTGTAAACACAGCATCAGTAATTATAATTATTAATTGATATTGCAATTAAGCAACATTCCCTACAAACTCATATAGAACTAATAGTAATTGCTATTTCTTTGGATATTAATAAATAATTACGTATACGCTGTATGTACATCTGTGTTCAGTACCATTAATTACAGTATTATAAGTAAATCAGACATGTGTTTCTCGCAATGCCTGTGACTCTGCTGACATCGTTTCACAGCCTGCCTACTGTACACCCAGTCATATGGAGATTTATTCACCCCCACTTCCATTATTGATTACATTAAAATATTCATATTTAATGCGTTCATGTCTGACCTGAATTTGATCAGTTGTCATGTTAATATTCAACATTACTGTATGTAACGCTCTGCATGCATTTTATAGCGATTTATAGTACAATGTTACCGTAACAGTATTACCGATGACAAAATAAACATGATTGATAATATTTGAGTATTCCGTACGCTTATATTCATCGATTTGAATGTTGGTTTTATTTGTTTCTATCTATGTGGTGCGCGTGGGTAAATACGTCCGTGTGGCAAAATTATTACCTGTATTTCAATTCGCAGAATATTTTATTGGCAACATTATTACATTCGACACTTTGTCATTTGCGTTCGGCTTTGCATCATTTGTAATTGCTATGGGTTTTGATCTCATGGTCCAATGAACAACAAAAAATCAAATTTAGGCAACTATGGAACTTGAATGGGTTACAGGCATTCGATAACATTTTACTCGGATATAATTTCCATGCAATTTTAACCCGTCACTTGTCGCTACATAAGCATTATGTTCACGAATTTAAATAAATTGTGATAATATGACAACGATTGACCCAACAACCTCGTTTCTTATAGCTACATTTTTAATCTTCCACCGGACTAATTCGAAACTGCGTTGGTTGGATTACCTGTTTCAAATTTATCAGCAAACGTAAAGTTTTCAATAAGAATACTTGCAGTTGCAGAACAAGAACCTCCAGGTCATAGCTTAGTATGTTTCTATTGCGTTCGCACCATAAGCACAGGAAAACATACGCGCTAAATATGTATGCGATGATAACTTAAAGATTTATATGCACATGGAGTAAAACAGGGGTTATAATTCATTTAGGAATTTAAATCATATATTTGAAAACCATTTGATTATGATAACTTAAGGCTTTGGAATTAAATAAATTCGAAGACAATAAATTAAATTTATGAATTAATCCAAATCTTCAAGAGCCCTCAATAAACTTTCAAGCCTTCAAAATAGTTTCAAGTCCACAAAGAGGCTTTAAGTCATCAATATTTATAAGTGTTAAAGGTAGAATGATTTCAAATAACATTTCAAGTTAGAAGTTACATAAATATTTTAATTGATAAATATAAAATAGACATTGAAGCCTTAAGGTTGTTCACAGCGTAACAATCAGTAATTAAGCTTAGAAAATTACAAATTACAATCTAGTTTGTATTCTGGCAAGCAATGCTAGCATTCCAAGCAACAAAATTAACACAATGCATGATAAATTTTGTTGCTGTGAACTTTAACTTTATATGTCATACAACAAACTTTAATTATTACTTATAATTTCTAAGCTTAATTACACTTCGCTGTGAACAATCCTTTAGGATTGTTAATTTATAATACAAAATCACATACAAGGTTTGTAATCGTCCAAATGGCTTCAGTGACTTTTGAATTATAAAATATTTGTAATTGATAAACAGGTCTTAATTCCTTTTGAATTAAAATACAAAATCACATAAAAGGCATGTAATTGTTAAATAAGTTTCTATTTGTTTTGAATTGTGATTTGAAATCAATTAATTAAAGGTGATTTGAACTTGTGAATTATCGAAATAGTTTTTAAGTTGAATTGTGAATCATGAATTCAATTTCACTAGTAATTGAATTTGCCCAGCTCTGCCAACAATGACCTGATTTGTCAAAGTCTTCATCATAGTCCTAGATTGCTATGTTTACTTTCTTATATGTTATATATAAATAAACATATTGTTATTACAATAAAAATTGACATCGCTTTATAACGGAAATATGTGTTTTGAGGGTACTGAATTGATCTTGACTATTTTTGCTGACATCTGTGCGTGTGTATAATATTTCGAATTCAGGATTTGTATATCCGTGGAAAAATAACCTACTATATTTGAAAAGGTTTTTTCAACCGGAAGTTACAGTTTAATCTTGCTACTTTCTAATATCTCGAAATTAGTGTGAGTTAGAGGAAATGTATAAATAATAAAAACTGAACATATTAAAATTTCTAGTTTCTTTTTGTTTAAAAAGATTTTATAAATATTGTGCAAGTTACTAAAAATTCAAATTTGTAAATTGTTATGTTACATTTCCTTTTCCCTAGATACGATACATATCCATAGTGTTTCATTGCAATAGTAGCATGAATTTAAAATATAATAAAGCCATATTATATTACATAGAAATTGGAATATAGTGTAAATATAAGAAAGTCGAGTGAATACCATATTCCACATCAGTGATATTATTCACCAAGGCATGGCAATGAAAGTCGTATCAATTTGTCGTTATATTTTATCAGTTTTCAATAAATAATATAACATAAAACAAGCTTTTGCAATTATTTTATTCACAATGAAAGCAACCTCAATGCACGGGTTTAACCACGTTATAACGTAGTTGTGACAAGCGATGGGTTAAATGAATTTGCATGTACATTAAAATAAATTTAGAACTATTATTGTTCTCTTACGAAGAAACTAACAGTGGCCAGTAGGCAAATGGTACCCGAATGCCGTAACATATTTAAATTAGCGACTTTTAACACATACACCAAAGGGAAAACCTATCATAATATTGCTTATCTCTGCATATTTGATAGTACTGCCATAACCTGTTAAGGGATGTCATTGTTATTTTTAGTTCATCTAATAGTGTGTACAATATAATTATTCTGTTTCATCTATAACATTCTCGAAATCAAAATATGTTAGCACAGAAATTTCGTTTTCCTGATTCTAAAAATAATTTAAAATTAGTCTTAAACCACGCAATATATTGCGCACGAAATTGCTTGCCATTAAGTTTACCCCGCCTGATACTACACAACTTATTGTACAATATCTGGGTTTCTTTGCTTGCAACTAGTAGTAGTAAATAAGAATAAAAAACTGCATCTGCATCAGTTATCTAATTGATAGAACCTTGAGTAGATACCGCGGACTATGATAATATTCAAGAAATTAGTGTAAAATAATGGATCAAATTCGGTGTAATGTCTCCAGTGGCAAGCAAAAGAACGCAGCTAAATATCAGATTCTGTCATATATATATCAATATTTGACAGCGTGGCCAGCCAAGACTCCCTTATACGTTTGATGTAGTAGGTGTATCATAATCAATGTCAAAGACAAATATCACACTATTTCAATCTATTTTGTTTCCTTATCAAATGGTTCATACGATTCAATAAATATAATTCACAGACATGCGAATCTATGGTAACTGGTACATTTTTTGAAGAAACTTTAAACAAGAATTGTATGAAATATTAATGTATTTCATTATATATAAAATTATTTTTACCATAAATGCACATTCAGTTTGATAAGTTTTTCAAATAAAATAGGTGCACATGTAGACCTCATACATATCTAAAGTTTGAAGTTTCATAATTTTACGTTCGACAGTTTTGGCTCTGACACACAGACACCGACGCACAGTGGTCCCAATCGATGAATTGGTGGCCACGGGCACACAACTATTTTATTACAAGAGATAGATTTTTTTTTTTTTTTTGCATCTTAATCTGTATTAAATTTGCAAGAATATGTATATTTTTAATTGTTTCTATATGTTTCATACTAGGTTTAAAAAAATAGAAAAGAAGAAAAAAGCAATATTTTACGGAATTACACGTTCTATACCGTACTTATTTTATTTGAATTAATTTTATGATGATGTATATGTATGTACGTATATAATTTAAACAATGACTTAATATATAAATATGAAATTTACATATTTTACAAGCCCTGACATGAGTTATTATAAAATTACATACTTTTAAATACTATATTTACTATTGTTAAAAAATAAAAATAAAAACATTGTAAATACATTATATAACAATTAGTCAATACATTTTTAATAATTAAACATTAGAACAACATACATATATATACAAATTATAACTAAAGATTTAACATTTTTAATATAATTTAACTTAATAACAAATGTATTGCATCGTCACTTAAACTATCTTTATTAATTATTAACTTATGTCTTAAACTTGTTGTATGGATCAGAGGTGAAAAGAAAATTATGAAGTAAATCTTCATTTGTTGTTTGACGGCTACATTTTCTAGAATTAAATTCCCTCATTCACGTAAATAGCATAATATAAAAGAAATCAGGTAGGATAATATGAATATAACAAATAAATGTAGAAATAAATAAATTGCATAGTGAGAGATTGTTCATAGGGAGATATTAGTTGCTCAGCGTAACCTGTGTAACGCCTTACGACTATTGCGCGCGCTCACTTAAAATGTAAATATTTTGTACTAGCGGTCAAAAGGTGGATTTTCTTTCAATACACCGTTCTTTATTAATACTTCTAGTATTTATTGGAAGAAAAATTGGAGCGGCGCCTCGCAGCGCCAACTCACTTCTATTCCATAGAAGAAATGAAAATAGAAAAAAATATATGTCGCCATGTTTGATACTGTATTGTAAAATCAGTTTCATAAAGTATACATTTTAATTTTTTTTTCTTCAAATAGAAGGTTGTAATTATCTAAATCTGCTTCATTTTTAAAAATCAGTTTATTATTAAAAAAGTTATAGCGATTTGTATTTCACATAGAAAATATTATATTTCTTCAATTTAAAAATGTTTCATGTTCAGTAATTTATAACAAGTACCACAGTAAAAAATAAATAAATATATATATGGCTTCTTCTTATCTAATCTATCCTTAACAAGATAGGATATAAGAAATATCATAAAAAAAATTTTTAGACTTTTGACTTTTGGCCACCAATTCGTCGATTGGGACCACTGTGCGACGTGATTCCGATTCGGAGAAAATAAATTGGTCGGTTTAAATATATATAAATACTCAAGCTTATTTTCACGAATCACGTTTTTTCAATACAATTCGCAGTTTGATATAAAATCGCGCCTAGAGAATTGTGTAAAAATAGAACGTATTGCGCAATATATTGTGCAGTTGTATACTCGAACGTAAGATCAACTTTGAAGACGCATTTCCTTATCCATATTTCAATAGCCGTATTATTTTTGAAATTATAGGACCATAATAAACGAAACCCTTATTAATAAAACCATTAGAAAATATTGAATTGAAAAAGTTTATTTTTGTATTTTCAGTGTTCTTCTCTTTTAAACACGACAAGAACAATATTGAAACCTTGTGCATGTTTACTTACATACAATTAATCGCCTTATAAAATAATTACAAAAGTAATATATTATGCAGCATATCGTAAGTATAGTTCGCGAACTTAAATACTTTTAAAGTTCTCAGTATCTAATCATTTTATATTGCACCCTGTTATCATAGAAATAAATTTTATTCCAATTATATAAACATAAATTTCCTAGAATAGAAATAAGTTCCAATACCCAGTTCATTCATTCAAATTGAATAGAATGCTGGAATGGAATTCACTTAACTTTCTTATACTTACACTATTTTAAATGAATATTGCTTCATTTATACTTGATAGATTGCCGTGAAAGTAAATATAATATGGGTATTAGTAAGAGGAATCCCTACCGAGCTCACTTTTCGCTATCAGCATTATTCAGTAGCACAAATATAACAATATATAAAATACATAAAAACCAGATATTGAAATGCTTGCGTTTCAACTGTACTGCAGTGTTTACAAATGTTACCGCTAGAGGCAGTAGCTAAATTAGAATACAGTTATCTTGAAAATGTTCCTACAGTTTTTCAAAATATGACTATAAAATGTATTTTTAACAGATATTTCTGTTAATAATTGCAAGTTAGAAGTTCAATCTAGGCATGTACAGCCGTAAATTGCGAATATCGTTCTTCAATTCATAATAAACCTCTTGTGAAAATCATCAATTTTTGGAAAATGTTTCATTTAGTTTTATATGTAAAATATATAAATTTTGTAAAACTTCGTCTGTACAGTCGTGCATTAGATCATAATTAAGCGACATATATTTTTTTGGAACGATTATATTTTAATTTAGGATCAGAAAACGTCAAGAGCGGAACGATGAATTATGTTTTCATGCTACTGGGTAGGGATTCCTCTTAAGGGTTATTTTTCAGTAAATGGTACATATATCCAAAAATCTTTTAATCAAAATGGAATATTTGCATCTATTATATGAATCTCTTTCTCTCTAACTATTTTTATGAACTTAATCATAACCGAAAGAATTAGTTTACCTAAAGGAAACCATTACTATTTTAATATCTCGTAAATGTCATAAGTTAGAGAAAAATTTGATCGGAATAAATGAAAGCTATTGAAATGTTTAGTATCTTCTGCTTATTTATTTTTCGAAAAAATTACAATTTACAAATAAGTAGTCATGTTACATATATGTTTCAATACATATTGATATTGTATTACAGTAGTATTAGTAGGAATGTAAGACAATATAAAGTAATATTATATTATATTGTATGCATAGGACAGTCGGGTGAGGGCAAGAAACTTTATATAAGTACCAACATCAAAAATATTTAATTTTTTTGAAATATTCGAGCCTTCATCAATTTATATTTTATACGATGCATTGTATTTGACACATGGTTATCAAACTATATAACGTGGTCTTTTTTCCAAAATATTTTTCATTTAATAATTCCTTTCATTTTTATTGTCATCATAATATGACAAATTATTATTATTTGAAAATTTTCGATTTTTGTATTTTGCAATCGCTTTGATCTAATCATAACATAAACAATAATATATAGCCCGCATAGTAATGCCTTTAAAGCTAGTTTACAATATAATCAATATGTACCACTTTTATACATAAAGTGTCGGGATACTAAGCAACGTTTTGAGCAATACTCACCGACTTGTTCATAGACAGCTTCGTTTTCCCAGAATGTGAAATACATCGATTTGTTCATTTCATGTCATGGATGTCTCTCTAAGGGACATATATTTAATGCATTCCACAACAGCGCCATGATAAACTAGGCACAATTTCTATATATAACAAGAAACGCGTGACAGTCCTTGTGACAACATTGATATGTTCAGAACTT
Source organism: Leistus spinibarbis (assembly GCA_933228885.1). Lineage (NCBI taxonomy): Eukaryota > Metazoa > Arthropoda > Insecta > Coleoptera > Carabidae > Leistus > Leistus spinibarbis. Next base: position 8,524,013 of record OW121794.1, on the reverse strand, counting down.
ACTTTCGACCTCAGCGACTGAGTCACGTAAGATGTAGTGACGAAGGGGAAAGTATAGAACAAAGTTTAGAAATTCATCTATAAATGGTTATAATTTACTTGAGTGAAGGATTCCTTCAAAATTAGCATTACAAATTTTGTTCACGCCTATATATTCTAAATTACTTTATAAGTTTCTCAAAAATTCATCACTGAACTTGAAAAACATTTTATTATTGAAATTAAATAAGTTCTATTTTATTTTCGGACAGCACGTTGCAAAGTTTATATCTTACTAGGTGAAATATGAAATATTATTTGTTATCGAATGGCACTATTATCATCAACTACCAAAAAATTATCCTCATTGTTCTAAATTATAAATGTCCCCTTCTCTCTTCAGATTTTGACAATCACAATTAAATGATGAAAATACAAATAATAGAAAAAAAGATCTCATAAATACTTCAACGAATCTATAGGAAATATTGTTAACATGACAATTTCCGATCTCGAGAACGGTAATACATTGTTTGATCATCTGTGAATCGAATCTATGTTATTAAATAGTTTCCACGTCAAACGTGGAAAATCTAAACCCGTCGCCCCTATTGCAGTATTTAATTGTCAAAGCGGTCACTGCTGGTCAAAAACAAGAACTTTGAAAAGGTTCAGGATATTTAACATTTATACCAATGAATTACTCTAGTTCTAGTTGAAAAATATGCAGAATTTTTAAAGAAATTTGTATTTAATCAACATTGTAAAATATATTGGTGAAGAAGAAAATTTGTCTCATTCACTACCCTTGCTACCTTACGTTATTTAAGAATGAAAACTATAACGAATATACAAATATTATATTTATGGACTAACATGCCAATGTAATTAAATTACAAGTGTTAGAGCGATAATGACTGTCGATTCGCTAATTACATAAAAAAGAAAAGGTTATTAAGAAGTTTATGTCAATGTGTACTTTCTCAGATATTTATTTTGACGCGTACCATCTTTTGATAATTAAAATAACCAATAGGAGAGCATTTTCCTTTGACATTACTAAATATACGCCGACCGTATACTTATGAAAAATTACTTGTATATATTTGGCAAATTCTGTCAGTAACAAATTTAACATCATTCTCTTTGATAATATTTTTAATGATGTATTTATCTCTCTGTAGAACAACTTAAATTTTATAATGTTTATCATTAAAACTAAAACGAAAACGCATAACAAAATTTCACACCTATGCGATGTAAAAATGACACTTGATCATCTGTCTCTAACTTTGTGCCTATTTCTTATAACGTCATTCTGATTTGGCAAACGAGAAAAATAATTTTACAGTCTCAACAATGCATACATATCTTAACCCAGCGTCCAGCGCCTTGTTTAAAGAAAAGCTCAAGTGCATTCCTTTATTGATTCAAACATGTGTTTGTATATAATTATTAAGAAATTTTGTTAATTATATTGTCAAGTTCTAGTACTCTAACCTTGATTGCTTGAAGAACATGCTCAATCTCAATCAATTTGATAAACTGTACTCACTACTCCAAGTCTGGTTTGCTAGATAAGTCTCAAATTCTGCAAAATATTTACTTAATATTGCATGAAACCAACTACAAAACTGAACATTTAAATTACAATTCTTTGAAAATAGAATATGTTTCAATAATGTACATCCAATTCAAGACAATTAATTTTCATTATCACAAACCAAACCATTTTACAAATATAATTATCTGTCATAAAAACTTTTCTTATAAAACTGATAACATATATAGATGGTTACCAATTTTCGAGTAATTAGTTTGAGTTAAATATACCTAGTCTAGAGTAAAATTTATATTCACATGTGTATTGTACGAAGTTTCTATTTATTATAGATGCACAAATACATACTTGTCGAATAAAAATGATTTATTTTTGAAAATAATAGTTATATTACTTTACAACAATCACTTCGTGTTAAAGGGTTTTACCCGTCTTCGAATTTGCGTTATAGAGGTAAACATCGTGTTATTGGTCGGAAACATCAAATGGAGGTGTGTATTGGTCAAAAATCGAATTCGTATTAAGAGGGTGTCTTTTTCCATGTTATAGGGGTGTTTGCTTTATCAAGGAAGGGAATCGACAATTTCTTCGTGTTATTGAGGTTTTCGTTTTATCGAGGTTTGTGTTAACGAAGTTTGACTGTATATACGAGTAAATATACAAGTATATTTAATTTGCACAATACTATAGAAATAGAAACTATATTAAATCATGTTTACAAAACTTTTATAATTATATGAAATCAGTACATTATTTGTAATTTGTTGTGCGTTGTATCAGAGCCTAGGGATGTCCCTAGTCTCGGGTTGTTTGTAATTAAACACTCATACACATAGTTGCGTAAGAAATGTACACGTTTTCCAAATTTTTTGAACGTGCATTGACATCAGACATAACTTTTTATGCATTTTTGTTTGCATTATTCATTTGAAAATTAAAAATTAGTTGTGGCTTTGATCGAATTCTACGGTATACTTTTGCTTGTAATGAAATTTGGGATATAAAGTTTTAATTTTTTGCGAGATCTCGTGCCACGAGGCACCCTAGCATATTTGTCTGCCATTTTTGATTCGCTATTTTGAATTTTGAAAAAAAACAAGCTTAGGTACAACGCATGCGTCCAGCTCGCCTTATAAGTAATATATGCGATGCGAGCAGTTTTTAATAATTTAGGCCTTTTGGTTAACTAATTGAAAAAATGTTATAGATATAAAAAGTCTTACATTTAATTTAAGATTATATTAAAAAAAAAAAAAAAAATTCAAATTTTGAAATCCAAAATTATAATATTTAATAATTTTTTTCGAGCTTTGGGTTAACAAAATGAAAAAATCTTGTAAACAAAAAATATCTTAGAATTTTTAGTATAATTTTTAAGTGTTTCAATTATTTTTATAAGGGCAGTATTAAGGGGGGGTCTAAATTTTGGGGCCCTATAACTCGGGAAGTATACGGGCGATTGGATTTAAACTGCGAACGGATTCAAATGGGATGCCAAATAATATGTGTACCAAATTTGGAGTGAATCGCTCCGGTACCTTCAGAGGAGTAGAGGGCACAAATTTGGTCTTACGAGCGACCGAGCGAGCGAGCGAGCGAGCGAGCGACGACTAACATCCAAGTATATAAGTTATATACATTTTCGGAATCAGGGCGACGAGACGAACACTTTTTCTTAATGAAATTTTTTGATCCGAGAATGCTACAGACACACGACCGAATGCTTTAGCCTCTTCGGTACTACGTACGGCGAGCTAATAAAATCAAATTAATAAATAGCGCCCTTAAAAACTTTATATACCAACTTTTGTTTTGATCCAAAACTTTCTACACTTTTGTCCGCCTATTTCGGGAAATGAGCCACTGTGCATTTGCTAAAATACTTAAACTACACCGTAGTATATAAAATGTATAATTTTTATAATTAAAACATAATTTTTCGCGTGCTTATATTTAAAACATTTAAGTTTAATTTCTTTTGCGACCCATAAATAACGGTTATTTATAAAAAAAAAGATTCATACATCTAATTTCAGTCAGCTTGAATAAAGAAACATACATTTGCTAAAATACATAAATTACACCATAGTATATCAATATATAATTATGATTTTTAAACTTTTCGTTGGGTTGTATTTAACACTAGAACGCCCGACAAGTGCACTGGCACAGATATATGCCACCGCAAGTTATTTATAATTTCTTTCAGGATCATACAGCAAATGAAGTAGGAATAAATAATTTGTGTTCAAATAATATATATTCGTTAAACATATTAATGTATATTTTAGCAAAATTTTGTTATAATTAGTCTAAACAATCCTTGGTCAATCTAATGATAATACTATATTTTGAAGTAATTGTAATTTGTTATTTGTTGTTGCTATTATTTACTTTATTATTATAAAAAATTTTGTAAAAATAAATTAAAATTTAATTCAACGCAGAAACAGAGATACATCATCATATTATGATTTTTTTTTCATTGTTTGCTTCAAAGAATATGTTGCTCAGTTGTATGTAATTAAATAACATGAAATATACTTTCAATAATCATATCATTGAGTTTAGACTATATTTGTTTCATTTCAAAATATATTCTTAAGCAATTTTTATACTTTCTAGGGTGTATTACTATTTAAGGGTTATTGAAAAAAGAAAGAGAGTAGAACTAGTCGGAAAATGCTTACTACGTTATATCATGAAAAGTCACCAAATAGCATTTAAATTTGATTTAAAATAGAAGTTCGGTAAGCAATGAACTTTTTGAATGGCGCAAGATTTTGTAAAATTTATTAAACTTTTTAAATTCCCCTCCACCCAAAAAAGAAAGATAGAATTAAAAGAAAGGTTTATTTGTGTTTTTTGAAAACTATCTTTTTCAAGTCAAGTAAAATGTTTTTAAAACATAATATCATATATGTAGTAAAAACGATATCAGCTATTCATTAAATAAACATTTTGGCGAAAACATAAAACAAACGTTTGTATTAGTCTTTGCTTAAATATAAATAAAACTCAATAATACTGTCGTTAGTATGTAATTATTTAATTTACGTTTCATTGGTGTGACATTATGCAGATATGTAAAAAGAAAATCGTAATTATGATGCATTATGTTTACCGGGTAGGCCCCTTTCACAGTTGCTCGCACATATACCTTAGGCTGAAGTACAAAATATCGTTGTTCGCTTATTAGTTATTAAGAATTGCAACTCACATACACACATACAATTTAGGACACAAACACATCATTGAGAAAATAGTCAATCCATTGTCAGTGGAACTCGAAACGGCTACATTCTTAACAATTTAGACATCAATTTTCTTCAAGACCGCTAAACTTTCTTTATATGAAAGTAGAAATAATAATAATTCTTATGAAATTCTTACAGAAACATAAACAAATTATTTGGGACTTCAAGGGTTACGCAACTCCGCCAAATAAAATTTGGAATTGCCTCTCCTGGAAGAACTTTTCATACAAAATTTGCTAGACATTTATGTCAATATCATTGAGATTTTCGTTTTCATTCCAACTCGAGTGGTTTTCGAGATAAACAAGAAATAACAAAAGTACACAAGCACTTCCGGTTGAATTATCCTTTTCAAAAATAACGGTTTTCTTTTCAAACCTAAATTATTAGTCTGATTTTCTTATGCTCAATGGTATTGGCTGTAAAGCGTTCACACACATACACACACACATTAACGTCATTAGGGAAATAGACAAAATAAATTTAGAGATCCTCAAAACGGTATTTCCATTAAAATTTCAAGGTTTCACCACTGGTTTCTCTATTATGTTGCGCTTTTTCAGCTTGAACTAAAAATAAGAAATTACAAGAAAAGATGAAACGGCAAATTTCTCTTTTTCTCTCCGCCGGGCTGCGTTTTATCTAAGTCAACACGATAAAATAAGCCATGAACTCCCTTGTGCCTATCAAGCGAATGGCGTCATTTGCAGAGATTGCGCACGCGACACGCCCTGCAGAATACATAAACCCCAACCAAACCTCTCTACTTCCAGTACACACACTCGGCTCAGTGTATGTTGGTACTGTTCTCCCATTTCCCATGTGGTGTGCTGTATTTTCAACTGTATTAGATTCTTGTTGTCCTTATTAATACACAGAGAAGACACACCGCGTCGCGCCGGCTCTCATTTTACCACACATATATAGAGTGTCGCCGTAAACACAAGCATTCTCATATCATCGTCTACAGGTACTTTTAACAATGCCTCCTCTCCAATGCTAATATTGTTCTTATGTCCCTATACAACAAGCATATCAAAAAGTTTTACGCTCAAGACCTACTTGTGCGTTTATATTTATACCTATTAAACTGGGGCGTATAAGATTTGGATTCAAAATTAAATTCAAGGGAAGTCTCTTGAAGAATTGTATTATCTGCCGGTGTGATATGGAAACATATGTTCTAAATTGAACATTCAAGGTATCCTCGGGGGTGCTTTTGGACAAAATTCGTATCATAGATACATGTCCGTTAGCTTATCTGTATAATGTTCTTGCTTAACATTAGAACTGCGAATACAATGTAATTCGTATATTTATAGTTATAAACGAATTACATATTCTATGTGGCAAATATGTTTTTTAAATTATACATTGTTTATGCTGTTATTTTGAATGTTTTAGAACTTAATATGTTTGTATTACAAAAAAAGAGGGAATTTTGATAATACAAAAAATTTGTTGGCAACCAAAGTTTTTGTGCAGCACCTGCGCCTTCTGCTCGCCTTATAAGAAGTAGGTACATATATGAGAGATCAGTGTGAAATTTTACTATATGCTCTGCGTTGCAAGACACTTTACGGTGAAAATACATATATTCGTACTTCCAGCTCAATAGACGGTCAACTTAATAAATAACAACGGAAAATTAACCGTTTTAATAATTCTTATTATTTTTTCGAAGAAGACATTTTTTAACAGATAATTACAGTAATCTCATGATGTTTTTGGATCGGCATTAAGTTCAACTCTTGAACTGAAAGCAATTTTTCAATAATAATTCAATATTTTTTGCTAAAAAATGTCCTTAAACAACATAATTAATAAATTGTAATATATTGATTATTTCATATTTCAATATTATTATTTTGATTAACTTTTATTTCTTTGTGTTCTACTTGAAGAAGCATTTAATATATAAAAAGAAAGGTTGCAGACACATGCACATATAATAGGAATGACCAAAAAGTTCGGATTACAATTACAGAATTATAAAGGTCTCTAAAAAGACATGGGAAAAATCGTGCTATTCATAAATAACGCCGAAACTTGTTATATATCTCTAAGCCATACGGTATCAAAAGTAAGAAGAGCAGAAATAACATGCATATCTGGGTTTAATATCTTCAGAACCTTCTTGTCTATATAGTTAAACTTAAATTTTGGTTAGTTCCGTTACAGAAAAATGAACAATTCAAAAGGTTCAGATTGTGCATAAATTTATGGCATGGTGGTTCATTCTGACATTGCAAAACCTATAAATCCACAATGACTGCTTCTGCGCTGAAAGCATTGTCTATTCAGTGTCTTGGCCAAGCAGCCAGAAGAGCAAAGCAGGGCAGAGCCGCAACGAGCGCAAGACTCACAATGAGTGTGAAATATCGTACGGATTCGCAAATACGTACGATGAGACGGTGGGTATACCGCCGTTTCTAGTAGCTCTTCATTATGTTCGTTATTACTTTTACATCATTCTTGATCTCATTATTTCCTTTTTTGGGCCCTTAAATTTCAACCTTGCGCCATTTCTTTTGTTTCCGTCCACACGACGGAGAACAATATATCGTACAATACATTCTTCGCGCCCCCTCGCTGACTTTCAATTAATTACGAAAAAGATATCATAAATCTTGTTGGAGGATAACATAAATATTAACTTTTTCTAAATATGAATCTTATACTCAAACCTACAACGAAGAACTTCTATGTTTTTTGTTAATTCAATTTCAACTCTATTTCAATGCTCAATCTAGAAAATTTTTGTTGAATTTTGTATGTTGTGGCGCTTGGAAAGCTTTATATTTTTGAAGCAAACATTTTCTGTGCCCTACACTAGAATTTCTTGTACGAATAACCATATAATATATAATAATTCCTTACAAATTTTCGCACGTAGTGATGAATAGATAAAATGGTTTGGTCATGTAAAGAGAATATCGAATATAAGAGTAATCATTTTTAGCTTGCCGTACGAAGTACCGAAGAAGCTAAAGCAATCGTGTCTGTAGCATTTTCGAATCAAAAATGTCCTTAGAAAAGTGTGTTTGTCTCGTCTCCCTGAATCCAAAAATATATATATACCTTATATACTTGGATGTTAGTCGTCGCTCGCTCGTAAGACCAAATTTGTGCCCTCTACTCCTTTAAAGATACCGGAGCGATTCACACCAAATTTAGTACACATATTATTTGACATCCCATTTGAATCCGCTCGCAGTTTAAATCCAATTGCCTGTGTACTTCACGAGTTATAGGACCCCAAGATTTGGAGCCCCCTTTAATACTGCCCGTATAAAAAATAAATTACATTGTTAAACCCAAAGGCCATAAAACATTTTCAAATATTATAATTTTGAATTTTATAATATGCATACATTTTTATCTATAACATTTTTTCATATTTTCAGATTTAAAGCACATATCGAATCTTGTTTTATAGTGATAACTAGGGTCACCCGTGGGCACCATGTGCCCATATGGTATACAGAACATTGGTCAGTTTTGACTGATGGCGAATCTTCATGTAATTTAATAATAATTACACAATACAAATTTCCACATTGCAAATAATAATAATGAAAAAATCGAGTCCTTTTTAGCTCGCCGTACGTAGTACCGAAGAAGCTTAAGCATTCGGTCGTGTGTCTGTAGCATTCTCGGATCAAAAAATTTCATAAAGAAAATGTGTTAGTCTCGTCGCTCTGAATCCAAAAATGTATATAACTTATATACTTGGATGTTAGTCGTCGCTCGTAAGACCAAATTTTGTGCCCTCTCCTCCTCTGAAGGTACAGGAGCGATTCACTCCAAATTTGGTAAACGTATAAAATTAAGTTTTATTTATTCTAATTTGAATTTTGTGAGTTGCTATTATACATTTATGTTAAAATGACCGACCAAAGAACAAATATAAATAAAAGTGCTACAACGTGAGCGTCAAAAACAGATTTCAATGTGAATTAGTGACGTACAAGTTACGGAAACATTGTTTGAAGTTTTATCTTAAGTTTAAGGGGAGTAACATGTTATTATTCAATTTTTAAGTATTTAATATGATATAAGTGTATATTATTGCCTAATTTGCATATATTTTTAGCAAATACGTGTTTCCGTACATTTATTTTAATACATATTTTCACTTCAAAATGACCAAGAAGCAGTGATTTTTGAAAATATGAGTTGTGGTAAGATTCTATAGTTCGTCAAATTATAATAACTGCAAGTAAGTAAATTTATAATTCTGATTATTAGAGAAATAAAATCTTGAAGGGATAATTCAAACATATTTAGAAGCATGATTGGTTGGCAATTTTACTCTTTTATTTTTTATGGCACAATCCATTGTATTTTAGTATCGAACTAATTATCACTTTTAAAAATGCCGTTACACTGCATCAGTTTAATACTGCAAAATTCAGAATCTAGCCTGATTTTTTAATTCAAAAACAATAGTGAATCAAATGTCAAATCATTAAAAATACTGCGTAAATACGGTTTGTAATACATATTTTTTGAATAATCGATTCAAATAAGAAACAGCAATCGTAAGTAAATTTATAATCCTGTTTTTTATATACAATCATGGAAACTGTCTAAAAGATACAACACATATGCACCATACAAGGTCAAAATCAAAGTTAAACAAAATTTAGTTTAAATTTATCGGATGTTACCCAGTGCATGATAAGGGATTGATTAGTTAATCTCAGCATAGTGATCTAAGAACAAAATAGCGTTCAAAAAAAGGAGTCGATTTTATCTTTATTATTATTTTCGATGTGGAAATTTGTATTACTATTATAGTCAAACGATACAAAATGAGGAAAAACCGTGTTATTATTATTAAATTACTTGAAAATTCGCTATCAGTCAAAACTGACCTATGCTCTATATACCATATGGGCACATGGTGCCCACGGGTAACCCTAGTCAAATAATAAACAGCAATCGTAAGTAAATTTATAATCCTATTTATTGTGTAATAATACAATCATGGAAACTGCCTTAATGATACTTATGGCCAGTTACACCATACAAGGTTAAAATCAAAGTTTAACAAAACTTAGTTTAAATTTATCGGATGTTACACAGTGCATGATAAGTGATCGATTAGTTAATCTCAGCATAGTGATCTAAAAACAAAATAGCGTTCAAAACAAGATTTGGTACGCGTAGAACGCACCAATGCACAGAGTTTAACCAAAACCTGCTATCAAACTAACCAATACACTACAGAAATATTCTGAAATGTCATTTATCTAATAGAATAATATTTTGTTTTCCTGAGAAAATAGCAGAGGATCAGATTTTATAAGCTACATGTGAATCTATGGCAACGTAAACAAGATATTTATATTGTTTCGTAGCATTTTTCTCGCAACTGGTAAAGTTGTGCGAAATATTAATATCTTTCATTATGAACATTACTATATTTGCTGTTAGTGTAGCCGTTCTAGTGATATTGGAGATAGAACAAAATATGTATTGAGTAAACATGCACTTCCGGTTTAAATATTCTTTTCAAAAATAGGAGGTACACGTCTAAGGTATATACAAGTCTTAAGTTTGAAGTTTCATAATTTTTCATTCTACAGTTTTTGCTCTAGAGCGCTCACAGACACACACAGACACACACACACACACACACACATAGACACACACACACACACAGATAGACAGACGTCATTCCGAAAATAGTCACATTCGATTCAGGGAAGGTCAAAACATGTATATCCGTTGAAATCTCGAGTTCGAAATTTTTCATGATTGCAATACTTACTTAAAAGAAAGTAAAAACATAAAGTTGTATTTTTTTATGTATTTATGAAAATTATTCATCTTACCACAACGTTTCCGCTGCGCTACCTTCCTCCGGATACAAAAAGTTGTTGATTGCTCTTAGACGTACATACACAGGAAATATAAAATATAAAACATAAATATGGATTTGGTTCCAGCATGTTATAAAATGTATATTTAAAATAGATGATAACTATTTAATTAAAGACAAGTACGTGGCTACACGCATAGTACGTCGAATGGCTTGAAATAGGTTGCTATTCGATATTTGCCCCAAATGATTCGACACCATACGCAATGGTGCACAAAGATAAACATTTCTTATAAACTTCTAATATTCTAGGTGATTCATTTATGTTCGTCATCAATTTTCAGCCAACTAATTACAATGTTTAATATATCTAATATAGAATAGTCAATTCATCTAATGTACGAATTTAACATAACTATTTAACTAGACAAATTAAAATATGTTAATAGATGAATTACCGAATCTTGAATAATTACTTTATCAAAAACAATACGGTAAATAACTAGTCATTTTAGATAACACTGGTCAACACAAGTTTTGTTTCCTTTTTTTTTTTCTGTTATTGGGTATTTCTATGGCCCTGACTATGAAAACAAGATTTGGTACACGTAAAACGCACTAACGCGCAGAGCTCGCCTTTAGGTAAAATATGCGTTGCGAGCAGTGGTTTTTAATTATTATGGCCTTTTGGTTAACAATTTGAAAATATGTTATAGATATAAAAAGTCTAACAATTTTTTGTAGATTATATTAAAAAAAAAAAAATTGTGCAAATTTTGAAATTCAAAATTATAATATTTAATAATTTTTTTTGGGCTTAAGGTTAACAAAATGAAAAAATATTGTAACCTTAAAACATCTTAGAATTTTTAGTAGAATTTTTGAGTATTTTAATTATTTTTATAAGGGCAGTATTAAGGGGGGCTCCAAATTTTGGGGACTTATAACTCGGAAAGTATACAGGCTATTGGATTTAAACTACGAGCGGATTCAAATCGGATGCCAAATAATATGTGTACCAAATTTGGTGTGAATCGCTTCGGTACCTTCAGAGGAGTAGAGGGCACAAATTTGGTCTTACGAGCGACGACTAACATCCAAGTATATAAGTTATATACATTTTAGGATTCAGAGCGACGAGATGAACACTTTTTACTTTCTTTTACAGAGTAATAAGTAAGTATAGGGATCACCAAAAAAATCGAACTCGAGTTTTCAACGGATATACACGTTTTGAGCTTCCCTGAATCGAATGTGACTATTTTCGGAGTGACGTCTGTGTGTGTGTGTGTGTGTGTGTGTGTGTGTGTGTGTGTGTGCGTGTGTGTGTGTGTATGTGAACGCTCTAGAGCCGAAACTGTCCAACGTAAAATTATGAGACTTCAAACTTAAGACTTGTATATGGTCTAGTTGTGCACCTCCTATTTTTGAAAAGAATATTCAAACCGGCAGTGCATGTTTACTCTATGCATTTTTTGTTCTATCTCCAATATCACTAGAACGGCTGCACTTACGGCAAAAATAGTTATGTTCATAATGAAAGTTATTAATATTTCGCACAACTTTTGTTTGAAAAGTTTCTTCAATAAATGTACCAGTTACGAGAAAACCGCTACCGAAAATTTTAAGAATCTTGTTTACGTTGTCATGGATTCGAATGTAGCTTAATTAATCGGATCATCTGCGCCTGTCAATATTTCGACAAGAAAACAAAATGGTCTGAATTAGATAAATGACATTTCAATATATATCTGTAGAGAATTCGTTAGTTTTGATAGTTCTTCAAAACCATTCCAAATTGGTATTGGTATAATTTTCAACGCATTCATTTATATAAGGTTAGCTTGGTTTTCATATTGTTTCTGTTGGATTATTATTTCTTAATATTATATTTTTATAATCAATAAATATTGATGAAAACTACGTAAAAGAAAGTCCCGCGTTGGCCACAATGAAATGAAATATTTTGATCCGAGAATGCTACAGACACACGACCGAATGCTTAAGCCTCTTCGGTACTACGTACGGCGAGCTAAAAATGATTACCCTTATATTCGATAATCTCTTTACATGACCTAAAAATACTGGAAGATTGCTAACAGCTTTACCTTTTAAATTATACAGTTTCATTATTTTGACAAAAAAAAAATAATAATAATAACACATTATGTTAACAAAATTTCTATTGAACACTAGCAAATGATCTTTTATAAGATTTCTTTGAATGAACGACTTTAGGTAGATCTCGTTGCAAACTCCAGCAGTAAAAATAGTAAGTGAGGGTTAGGTATAACTCAAAGACAAAAGCTGTTAGAGAAAAATTGTTGCCATATTTAAAAAATACGCGTCAATTTGAGTGTGTATGTACGTCTAGGAGCAATCAACAACTTTTTGTATCCGGAGGAAGGTAGCGCAGCGGAATCGTTGTGGTAAGATGCATAATTTTCATAAATACACAAAAAAATACAACTTTATGTTTTTACTTTCTTTTAAGTAAGTATTGCAATCATGAAAAATTTCGAACTCGAGATTTCAACGGATATACATGTTTTGACCTTCCCTGAATCGAATGTGACTGTTTTCGGAATGACGTCTGTCTATCTGTTTGTGTGTGTGTCTATGTGTGTGTGTGTGTGTCTGTGTGTGTCTGTGAGCACTCTAGAGCAAAAACTGTAGAATGAAAAATTATGAAACTTCAAATTTAAGACTTGCATATGCCCTAGATGTGCACCTCCTATTTTTGAAAAGAATACTCAAACCGGAAGTGCATGTTTACTCTATATATTTTCTGTTCTACCTCCAATATCACTAGAACGGCTACACTTACGGCAAATATAGTTATGTTTATAATGAAAGATATTAATATTTCGCACAACTTTTGTTTGAAACATATCTTCAAGGTCGATTGCTGAGGTTGACATAAAATATCTTTTAGTAAAAAGTTCTAACATTTGTAGAAATTGAATAAGAGCAGTATTTAAAAGGGTTCCGAATTTTGGGGCCGTATAACCCCGGACCTGTACAGGCAATTTGATTAAAATTGCAATTGCAATTTCACGGGCGTATAAATTATATTTATATCAAATTTCATTAAAAACGACCCGTTCACTTCAGATACGTTCACAAAGTTGGTCTTACGAACAAGCGAACGAACAAACGAGCGAGCGAGTGACATAATTCAATGATATAAATTCAATTCATTTTGTGTAATCAAGGTGACGAGACAAACATTTTTTGTTAAGAATTTTTTTTGATCCGAAAATGTTACAGACACGTATAGCTATTTTGTACTATCGTATGTCAAGCTAAAAATATGAAATAGTGGGCTGTTAAAATTTAATGCCTCTTTGGTCTTCACTATGGTCTATTATTAACGTACATGTTAAAATTTAAAATGTAACGGTCCCGTTAAAACCTGAAGTGAAGTGAGTGACAAATGTCAAAAAATGCCATGAAAACGCTAGTCATTGTACTTATCTTTCTTGTTATTATTTGAGAGTTAGAATCGTTTATATATACAGCATTTAGATTTCTTTATTGTCCTTGAGAGACATTAAATTTCAGTGTTAAAGAAGATTTCATAATTTTAGTGCATCCGACTTCAAAATGAGTTGAAATTAAATAGTTTCGTTAGAATTTTCGGATTTACATTTATGTGAATTGTTATTTATATATTATATTTATGACCATTTTTTCAAGTGTTATATCTTAATATTTTTGCTATTTGTAGATAGATTGTGGGCAATATTATGTTTTGTAAGATTTGACCATGTCTATAATAATTGCAATTCATTAAATAACGATTTTTCTTCTAAACTATATATGAACGTAGAAAAGTTTAGTTTTACAAATATGCACTTATTAAATAACAAATTACTTATAATATGTCAAACCGAAAATATCTTCTAAACTTTTAAATTATTCAAGAGTCGGAAACACTATATTTATGAAATCTTCTATAATAATACTGATATTTAATGAGGAGTGTTTCAACGATAATAAAAAAAAATCAAAATATATATGAAAACATGACGTGAACATTTTAATACTACCATTCATGATGCCGTTAAAATATAAAATATTAACGTGACATTAGATGGAATTTGTTAATACTTAAGCACGGACTAACAATATGTATAATTGATGGAGCCAGTAGATGAAGGTACGAAATTGGTTTTTCGAAAATATACATAAAATATTCAATAATTTTTCGAGCTTAAACTAGTTGCTTATGTTTTAGTTTTGGTTATATGAGACGAAATTTAATCATATCGTTCTCATTTTGGTTTTCATAATTAATCACATCATCTGGTTTAATTTTTAAGTAAAGCCTAATGTTGAAAGATATGAACCAATAATTCATTTGACTTTGCGCTATTATTAAATTTAAGTATTTCAACTGAGATTCTAAAAACATAGCTAACTTTTATCGTCATGGAATTGGCAACTGTGCCAAAAGTTATATAAACTAATATATGGGATAGTGTGTTTGGAATTTGCATTACATCTACTAAGCTATAATCCAATTAAGGATTATATTTTATTTACCAAACCCAAACCTTACAGTAAACGTTAGAAATAAATTTAGAAAAGCTACTACTCCCTGCAATATGAATCACCTACCTACATGCATTTACTTATAGGTGAAATATATCAGATTTCTAACTCTCTGATCCAGGGTAAATCGTTGAATCTTATTTCATCTTGAACGATCAGTTTCGAATACATTAATCATGATGTCGAGAACTGTCAAAAGTGAGTAACGATGAAGGATGTACCGATTTCCTTTACGTCATTAACATGCAGGTTAAGATATTGTGTTTAAATTAAGTAATAGTGCAAAAAAGGTACATACGTACCTATTTTACCGTTTTAGTAAACGCTTCGCTGCAAGACACAATTATACAAGCCAATCGCTCGTGCAATTACTAATTGACAATTTGTTTCTCATTGTACGGGTCATATAATAATGGTTTTATTGCTCCATTATCATTAGCTAGTATTTCGATAAAAAGAACTAGTTATAAACTATTATTATTGCCCAGATTATCTAGAATTGTTAAATCAGATTGTTCAAGGCATCAGTCAATGAGCTTGACAACGACTCTACTCTACTCTTCTTGTAGAATACACTAGCGGAGCCTATCACGGTCTTTCTATCAACTTCACTGAAGAATGATTTCTTAACTTAACCAAGATGATAGAGACAATATTCATTTGAAAAAATCGTAACGACGGACTTCTTAAAATTAAGATAGCATATTGGCAACCCCTATTTTTTTAAAACAAATTATCCTACTTTTCTGACAAACATGCGTGGCAGGGATAAAAGAATTAGAGACACAATGAGAGTAATTTAAGGGCTTGAAACAACATTCGTCCATGTACAAAATTGTAGATTTGAGTAACGAATAAGAAAGTAAGATGGCCTGTATTCGATTTTCTTATACGTAGGTTTCACTAGATATACATATCACAAACAATCCGTCAAATCAAACAATATTCAACTAAAATACCCTAAAATTGTACCATGTAGCTTATTATTTTATTTAGTTTAGAACTACTGTTACATCAGTATAAAATATAGAATGTTTCTTTATTATTCACCTTATTAATATATTCAAATATAATAATTAATATTTACTGCTTTATAATATTAATTTAATATGAATAATATTATTATTTTGTTTTCCTGTCAAAATGCTGTCATGTATAGTTCATACGATTTTTTAAATATATTCCACATGCGTAATATACAGTATCATAAATAAGAAATTTTAATTTTTTCGTAGCAGTTTTCTCGTAACTAGTACATTTATTGAAGAAACTTTAGAAACAAATTTGTGCGATATATTAATATCTTTCATTCAACTTTCTTTGCCATAAGTGCAGCCGTTTTAGTGAAATTAGAGAAAAGACAAAAAATGCATAAAATAAACATGCACTTCCGGTTTAAATATTCTTTTCAACATCTAGTTTGAAGTTTCACAATTTTATGGTGACCGAAGTCAATCCGAAAGCAGACACATTCGTAAAATAGTCTCAGTACCATAAATTATTGCACGTAACCATTTATTGTTTCCAAATTGCAAATAAACAATTCAGTTTACAAACAAATATTCGCGTCTCGGATTACGTACTGTATCTCGAGATACGAACATACAAAAAATCTTGTTGTTTGAGTTATGTATATCTGGTCGAATGCCCACAAGCTATCGAGGTGTTACGAGAGCCAGAAATATAGGAAGAACATAGGCGTGTTTCTTCGCTTTATGATTTTCTTAATCATGATTCCCTGATCGTGCTTAATTTGAATCATGATTAAATATAATAGTCAAAAAAACATCGCGCTTGAATCATGATTCGAGCGTACGTTTTCTAAACGTCAAATTTAAGTACTGTTAGTTGTTAACCTCAATTACATCTTTAATTTAAACTTCAGAGTGAAAAATACCTCTAAATATAAATAGTTAAACATGGATGATGCTCAAGTGGAAAAAAATACATTTTATATTAGACGTGTTTCTTCGCCAGTTTTGTGATTCAATCCAAGTAACCATAGAAATAGTATGATTCGCAAGGGGAAGGAGACTGTCAATTTCTGATCACAAAATAGAAGAGTAGGGATAACTAATAACGAACGAAGAAATGTGATTCTCATAATCATGATTACTTTGATTAGTTAGATTGCGAATCAGAGTTCGAAGAAACACGCCTCATGTTATATATCCTGATTGAAGAATCGCTTACCTGAAGAATGTAAGATTAGGAATAAAAAATATATGACTTTTAGAACATTTCATAGAATGATAAGCACTACACAAATATATAAATATGTTCCTTTTATATCATGCTAGAGCATTTCTATCTGGATCTGGTTTATATTCTGTTAAAATCTCTGTTGTTGGTATACGAAAGGATAAATAAATATTAGAGAAGCCATTTTAAAACATAATATTTTATTGAATATTGTTAAGTAGTTTGTACATAACCAAAATATATATCATCCTAGATTTAAAGGTCAGAAAAAGATACCTTAAATCGAGAGAAATGTGTATTTATGCGTATTTAGTAAATCAATCATATTGCCACAGATATTATCAGCAAATATTTGTATATCTGTGGTTAATATATTTTGCATGATTGACATTTATCTTAATAAAAATATATATATATATATATATTACTGACATACATTTATCTCGGTATGATAATATATTAATTACTGTAACTCATTTGCCCAGTGCTTTATTTATAATATCAGAATCAAAGTCCAAGGTTATGAAGCATTTAAGATGGAACACAATTTTATAATTAACAGTTAAATTTACCTCATATAGAATTTTCTTCCATGGGAATTTTGGAAAAATCTTTCCAGACAATACATAATTTTTTAACACGTATAAATCCTACGAAAAAAGAAGAAGTTATTTAAATCTGTTATCTTGCAAAATTGAATGCTATTATATCTCAGTGGGAGAACTACAAGGCCACATACCAAAGTGTGCCTTTAATGGTATCGAGGTTCGAACACGGAGCCGTTTATAGCGCCATTTGTATCTTAGATGTAGAATAGGGTTTATGGGCAATGGAGTTGCAAAATTTCACTAGCATATAAAGTTTTGTCATTCCAAGGTAATTCAGTTATTTGAATTTAATGGTAGTTTTCAATAAGTAAACCATTTACGATGGAAGTAAATTTTTTCTTGTTTTTAATTAAATATTTATATTACAAATATGCTAGGCATACAAGATGCGTTATTTCGGAAAGGCTCATAAATACCACACTGTCTTATCTTTTCCAAGTTGCATCTATGATAAGCTACAGTTTGGAGTAAAAACTGACGTGCGTTAACCATGACGGCTGTCATAGCCAATTCTTAAGAACGTTACTAAATAACAGATGTTACCTCGGTCGCATACTTTTGGTTAAAGTTATGATGTAGTGAAATTTATTTTAAGAGTATTAAAGATAAAATATCTACATGTTGTTCTATTGTACATACTGAATGACGAGTTAAACACGTAAGGACGCAAAATAACGCTGCAGCAGTTTCTTGGCAATATTTTTTATATGCAATAGAGGTGACACTGCACTGAGAAAAATGGATAGTAGTCCATGGATACTTGAAATGTGTATCGTTATCATTATAATGTGAATAGTTAATTTAAATACGAGTATGTGTCTGGTTGTTTTAAATATTCGTGTTACGTTGCTGCAAGTTTCTAAATTTATTATAGTATGCTACTATGAATTATAGTCAGCACAATGAAACATTTCACTGTTTCAACTAAATATATTCAAATAGATAATAAACATATGAATAGCTAGCAGAACGATTCGCATAGTTAGTATTTCTATATAATAGCAGTATTCGCTTTTTATCAAATATCTAAATACTTATGGGTACTATATATATATATATAGTTAAGAAAATTGCTATATTTATATTATTACTATTACTATATAATATACTTGTCCCTATTTTTTAGCTATTTTTATATTAAGGGAAAACATAATTATGTTTACCACAATAATGCATTTCTCTCCGTGTGTCCATTGCTATTTATTAACCATTGCTTTTTAAGGGATCACCGTCGAAATTCTAGTTGCTAAAGTACTTTTACTTATCAATTAGTGAACAAAAAATAAGACTGCTAGTGCAGAAATGTGACTTTCTAACATGTTGTTAGAATTATGTGTGGGTGATTATTTTGCCATGTCTGTCAAGTATAGGTGAGCGGGATAGTTTGATCGTAGGATATAACTTGTAGTTTATTATTTTGTATTTGATTAACTACAATCAAGCATATTTTTTATTCATTTCGACAATAAAGTTGGGACAAGGTCTGTGCCTGACTCTTTGGTTTGAAAAGATATTACCTACAAACTGACTAACTAACAACAACTTCAACAACGAACGAATATTATACTCAAGATCATGAAAATCACTTTGTCTGACA